>CAUYSK010117015.1:0-53330 GCA_963575035.1 Avahi laniger
TAATTTCTTTCTATTTTTTGGTAGAGACGGGGTCTCGCTCTTGCTCAGGCTGGTCTCGAACTCCTGAGCTCAGAACGATCCGCCCACCTCGGCCTCCCAGAGTGCTAGGATTACAGGCGTGAGCCACCGCGCCCGGCCTTATTTTATTTTACTTTTTTGAGAGAGAGTCTCACTCTGCTGCCTGGGCCAGAGTGCCGTGGCGTCAGCCTAGCTCACAGCAACTTCAAACTCCTGGGCTCAAGCGATCCTCCCACCTCAGCCTCCCAAGTAGCTGGGACTACAGGCATGCGCCACCATACCTGGCTAATTTTTTCTATATATTTTTGGTTGTCCAGCTAATTTCTTTCTACTTTTTTTAGTATAGACGAGGTCTCACTCTTGCTCAGGCTGATCTCGAACTCCTGAGCTCAAACGATCCGCCTGCCTTGGCCTCCCAAAGTGCTAGGATTACAGGCGTGCACCATCATGCACGGCTAATTTTTATATATATATATTTTTAGGTGTCCAGATCATTTCTTTCTATTTTTAGTAGAGATGGGTTCTCGCTCTTGCTCAGGCTGGTCTCGAACTCCTGAGCTCAAACAATCCGCCCGCCCTGGCCTCCCAGAGTGTTAGGATTACAGGCGTGAGCCAGCGCGCCTGGCCGTTTGCTAATTTTAAAAGGCCAAGGAGGTAGGGTTTGGGCTCATTACACACACTCTAGCTCAGGGGTGAAGGCGGCTGGGCCATCCCCACACAGTCCTCAGCCTCCTGGCCAGGCGTGTGCTCGGATTCGCTCCATTTCACAGACGAGGAAACCAAGTCCTGGGGAAGCAGATGAGGTGCCCGGTGTGGAGCTGGGACCCCGCCCCTCACAGCCGGGCAACCGCTGCCTGTGTCCTGTCTCCATGGGAGCCCTCGGGGCTGTGTCCCTGGCACAGGTGCTGCTGGTGCGGGCCCCGCCGAGTCCAGAGCAGGGCTCAGCAGTCTGCAGAATCGGCCTCGGCCCGGGGCGGCGTCTGTGGCACTGCCGGGCGAGCCCTCCCCGCTGCCCCGAGCCTGGTCCTCACCGCGAGGCGGAGACGACAGCGCCCACCTGTGCGGATGGACGGGCGTGGACTGGCGGTCCTGGACCCCTCAGCCTGCAAGGTGGCAGCGGACACCCGCTAGCCCATGGAGCGTCACCTGCGCCCTGTTCCAAGGCTGGAAACCCGGGGGAAGTGCGCAGGTCACACCTCGCGTGACAGCGTGACAGGACACTTCCCAGCACCCTGGGGGGAGCCTCCGCCGTCCCCGTCCACAAATGACCTGCTCGGGACACAGAAGCCACCCAGGCCCATGTGCCGTGTCACCACCGCTCTGCCCAACGTCCCCTTCATGCCTACGGGAAGGCACGTCTGCCCCCGGCAGTGTCCTCCCAGACACGCCGCTTGCTTTGGGGCCAGGACAAAGCCCCTCAGCAGGAAGGGGCGACATTCACACAGAGGCTCGGGGAGGCGACCACCGGCCTCGGTGCTGGACGGTCACTGTTTCCCGGCCTGCGGCCTCTCCCTTTCACAGGGGCTGCACAGGGCACAGGCAGCCGGGCCTCACCTCTGCACGGTGGTCTGGTTGTCCAGCTGGTCCTGGTTCACGCCACGCTCCGGGCCCTGGGCCAGTGGTGCGCTGATGCTCTCCAAGACGCTGCGGCCCTCCTCCAGCGCCAGCCTCATGTCCTCCTGCAGGGACAGCACAGCCTCGCCGCAGCTCCCGGCCCGGCATGGGCGCAGTGGGGCAGCGGCGAGATCCTCCGGGGTCTCGTCTGCGCGGTGCACGGGGCAGGGTGGGGACTCTCGGCCCGGGGTGCGCAGGGCCGCAGGCTGAGGCAGAGAAGGGACTGGAAACCAGACAGTGTCCCTGCTCCCGCGGCCGCCCTCGCGGCTTGGCGCGAAGGGCCCTTCGTGGGGAGGAGCGGCTCTTCGGGCAAACAGAGGGCACAGTCCTCCAGGGACGCACCAGCAGGTCACAGCCACCGGGCCACGCCACTTCAAGGCCATGAGCGCACAGGTGGGCCGGGGCACCGCGGACGCGGGGAGCTCACTGCCTCCGAACACGGCCACCCAGGGCCTCGCGCACAGGATTCCGACCTCCGCTTTCCTGCCTGCCCCGGACACAGGATGGCCCTGGGTCCTCAGTTTGCCCGGACCCCACACGTGACGCAGGCTGCGCCAGGCTGAGGTCGAGTTAATGTCGGCCCATGAATGTGAACCGCAGCCTGCAGGGCGCACCCACGCCGCTTTCAGAAAGGAGCGCGTGCGGCTCTCAGCGGAGAGGCTGCCCAGCTAACCGCGATCCAAAGGCATCTTCGAAACCTGCTTAAATTTTCAGTCTTGCTCGAGCCCACAAGGACTCTCCCTCGGCCACTGTTTCGCTCACAGCTGGGAAAACCTACGGCGCTGCCCCACCGCAGCGCCCTGCGGAAGCCGCACGTACCTTGGCTTTGTCCTTCTTCTCGGTGTGCGCGCAGAGCACCGAGCTCGTGGATGGCACGTCGTTGGGCAGCTCCGTCTCGGCCAGCTCGGTGCCAAAGGCCTGCAGCATCTGGGCCGTCTGCTTCACCATGAGGGCGAAGCTCTCGATCGCCTCGGGGGAGAAAGACGCGGTCACGGCTGTGCCTGCCCGCGACCCTTGCCGCTCTGAAAGCCGACCCCCCAGGGTCACCGCTGAGACGCAGACCGGCAGGGGCATCTCGAGAGAACGGCGGCCAACATGAGGCCGGCTGACGCGTATATAAGAGGAAACGCCTTCCCCAGTGTCCCAACGCCGTGCGTTTCAGGACATACCAGGCAGAGAAGGGACTGGAAACAAATTCCCCATCGCCCAGAGTCATTCTGTGCTGGAAGTCTCTCTCTCCCTCCGTGTTGAGAGGTGTGAGTGTCGCAAACCACAACAACATAGGGTTTTGTTTTGTGTTTTTCCTTTCCTTTTTGGTCTCCAAGCCCAGAGAAAGCTACTCCCAAACTTATTACTCATGTTATTTCTTTAGGATGACTCAGGTCCACTGAGACCATCTCCTCATTCTTGGGGAAGCAAGCTCATGCTAAGGCGGTATGGTAATGCAAAAGCGGTTCTGTCAATTAACTAGGAGTTAACAGGAACCACGACCTACCGAGCACCCAACCCACTCACTGTGCGGTGGCACAGCCACCGGGTGTGGCAGTAATCCAGCGTCCCCCCGAGGTCCTCGGTCAGCTGTGACTTGTCGATGTGCCCGTGTAGCTCTGGTACTGAGCCCAGCATTATGACCTGGAGGGGAGGGAACGGTCACGGCGCTCGAGGCCACGCCTCTGGGAGCACGGCTGGCTTCCAGCACGAACCACCACCCCCACGGCAGAAGGTCCGGCGGCTCAGAGGGGTCGCGTCCCCGCCCTGGACGCCGCGGCCACAGCGCAGATGGAGGCGTCTGGCCGTGGCCCGGAGCAGACCCGGGTTAGTCCCGGCGCTACCTCCTGGCTGCTCCACGCCCAGCGAGTAGCCGATTCCGCCTCAGCCTCTCGCTCACAAATGGGCCGCGACGACTGATCTCACCGGCTTGCGGCGAGGAGCAAGTGCTGGCCGTCAACGCGCGCAAACCTTGACAGGGCGCACGCAGGGGATCTCTGACAGGCGAACGCCCTCAGGGCAGGCGGAACTTGCAAGACCAAGTGAACACACTCTGGTCTGGAAGCGGGTAGTTTGGTCCCCGCTCCTGCTAAACGCCCCGCGAGGGCACCCACTGGGTCACCCCTGGAGAACCGCAACTGCCCCAGACAGGCGGAGAGGGCGGCTCGCCCCGTGTCGCGGGCGCACTCACCGGCACCTTCATCTTAAAGTCATCTCTGTTGAATTTAAAAGCGATGTCGGAGAGAGTCCTCTGGAAAAATCCGGTTGGGCGAAGAACGAGGACGAGCTGCAGGTTTGCCGGGAACGACGCCTGCGAGAGAGAAGGGGGCCCGTGTCAGCCCCGTGGACGGCGCGGCCCGAAGTGGCACGTCACCACCCCGCAGCGACCACACGGCCGGTGTCCCGACAGGGTGGCGGTCATGCTCAGATAGCAACAGCTATTGCCACTGGCCCTCCGGCCGTTTCTCAGAAGAAAAGGAAAAGAGCACTCGTCGCCCGGCACAGGTCTGCGGCGCCGCTTCTACACGCGGAGCCAAAGCGTACCGCGGCTGCGAGGGGCTGGCCTGCGTCCTGGCAAAGCTCGCACGTGAGTCCCAACGCCGCAGATGCGGCCCTGTCTGGGGATGGGGTCTTCACAGAGGTGGCCCGGCCAAAACGAGGCCATTAGGGGCCCGAACCCAACCTGCCAGTGTCCTCGTGAAGGGGACATCTGGACACAGCGCGGGCACAGGGAGGAGGTGTGACGATGGGGACAGACGTGGCAGATGCGCCTACAAGCTGGGGAGCGCCAAGGACCTCTGGACGGGGGCCTGGAACTGACCCCTCGCACGGCCCCAGGAAGAGCCACCCCCCGACACCCCGACCGCAGGCGCCAGGCTCCGGGACCGAATCACTTCCTGTGGTTTGAGCCGCCCGTCTGCGCAGGCTGTTCCAGCAGCCCCAGGAAACCAATGCACGTGAGCAACGGAAACACGCTACCTAGACACATATGAGCATTGCCTAACACAAAAATAAAAATGAGCTCACACGTGGTGTGCACACACACACCCTGTGCACAGTGACATGAACGTGTGTGGTCCCCGGCTCTGCCACTCAGAAGATGTGTGACCTTGGGTAAGTTCCTCACTTCTCTGTGCCTCGGTCCCTCCATCTGCAAAACGGGGTGGTGGCAGTGCCTGCCTCGACTCTCTCTCTGAGAGACAGGTCTCTCTCTGTCGCTCAGTGGCGCGATCGCAGCTCACGGCAGCCCTGAACTCCTGGGCCCAAGCGACCCTCCTACCTCGGTCTCCCAAAGTGCTGGGGCTACAGGCATGAGCCACCGCGCCCGGCCTCACCACATTCCCGAGGGCGGAGTGACCAGAGGCGTCTGTGACGTTCAGCGCAGCGCCTGGCACAGAGCTAGTGCCGCTCGAGTGACTGTCACGCGAGAAGGCCGCTCCCGGGCCGAGTTATGTCCAGACCCCGAGACCTGGTCACCGGAAAGAGAGTCTGAAGCAGTGAGTTTGACATCTGTGTCACGAGGTCAAACGCACATAAAACACAGACGCGCACGGAAGGATGGGAGGGGCCTGCAGCCGGGAACAAATACGGCAGCAGGAACAGAGGGAGGCCGACTCGCTAGCACCCTGGCCGACAGGCTGTCCCGCGGCCCGGCGTCAGCAGAGCCCCAGGGTCACAGAGCTGAGGGGACTCCCAGTTCAGGGGACGCGTGGCCGGGGCTGGGTGCTCTGGCTGCTCTGGCAGGAGGGACAGTCCGGGCTCCGCTCCCTACTGACGGCGAGGTGTCGGGCGTCCTGGGGAACCTGCAAGTCCCGAGTTCTAACGAAACCCTGGATGACGACATAACCGCCTGAGACCTCACTCAGGAGCGCGCAGAGACCCTGGTACCAAGGACGTGACAGGCCCTCCGCAGAGGCAAAACATGAACCAGGGGCTGCCTCCCAGGCCACCTGGGGTCGAAGTGAGAGCTGAAACCCGAGATAGCCCCCCCATCCCGAGTGTGCAAAAACCAGAGGCCGAGAACACGCCCCGTCCCCGGGCAGCCGAGCTTTGCGTCCAGGCCGGGCGGGCACTGTCCCCGTCCCCGGGCAGCCGAGCTTTGCGTCCAGGCCGGGCGGGCACTGTCCCCATCCCCAGGCAGCCGAGCTTCGTGCCTTCTGGAGCCACGCCTTTCTAAATTTCACGGCAGTTTTCATCACCTTGGATTTGCACCCCGTGGAAGACAGGCCCTTTCAGGACAGGCCGAATGTCTGAGCTTGAAACCAGTGCTTGCCGCCTCCTCCTGCAAGGCCCCCCAGATCACCCTTCTATCCCCCAGGAAGGAGGCTCAGGACCCCTCGCGAGTGGTCAGACGCGGCTCGGGGGCTGTCCCTGGAGGCACGGTCAGCGCTGAGCACGATTCCACGCTCTTGCTTTCCTCCGAGTTTGTCTGTACATATTTTTTAAGTTACTGAATCTTCATATTTGGCAGAATAATTGGAAGCTCTTGGCCAGCGAGGAGGCTTGAATGGTGTACACGGACACACATTTTAAACACGAATGATGGCAAGTTAAATTTTCTCCCAGTTGGGGTCAGCCATCGGTATTAAAAGCTGGGAAAAGTCCAAAACGAAACTTCATTTCAAAAGACAGAGGTAAGTGCCACAGGCAGAGGACGCAGGACGGAGGCGTCAACGCGATGTCCTTCTGCAGACTGTGCAAGAACAACCCGCATAGAACTTGTACGAGGTTTCCCTCTGACTCGGAAACACATCGTCTGTTTTCTGGGGCTGGCCCTGGGGACTTAGGGACAGACAATGACGTCACTTGGAGCAGAGAAAGGGGAGCTCCTGATTTCCGAGTTAACGCTCTCGGAGACTCGCAGAGTGACCAATGCCGCGCGCAGCCGCAGACATCACTCCGGCCAATGCGACGCAGGGGGAGTCCGCAGGACCCGGCGCTCTGGGGAGCCCTGCGTGAAGCCCCCCCAGGTGCAACCTTCCCAGGGGTCCGCCGCGGCCACATGTGTTCACCTGACATTGTACGTTTAATTTCAAACAGCGGCTGAAACCTGACCAGTCACGTTTGTCTGATAGTGGCCAAAAAGCAAACAAAAGTTCATATAAAAACACACATTTGAAAACCTATTTGTGTCTCGGCGCTAACAGAAAAGCAAATCTCAGAGTCTGAGTCCGCAACACTCACCCAGGTGCGGGTGACCAGAGCTGCCCTCTCCCACGGCGCCCGAGCGCCGCCGCGGTCAGTGTGGGTGCGCGCGCTGAGGGTGGCCCTGATACACGAACCCTGCCACATGAGGCCACGCGGGGCATGCGTCCCCCGGCAAGCGGGGAGGAAGCACGGTAGGTTTGCGCACACACGTCCAACCGCACTTCAGCAGATGGGCACAACACAGCCTTGCAGATTTTACGTCTGCTAGACCCGGGAAAACAGAAACACATGGATCCTGCTTGCTTAAGCCCGATTGCCATGCTCAGGGTGTGCCGTGAAGGCGGGTCGGTCTGACGATCGAGCAAGTTCAGCGAACGGCTGTCGCTCCCGCGCCCACAGCTCACGGCCGACCCGGCACCCTTCTCTGCCTCTCAGCAGGTCCAGCGAGGCTCTGCCTGGCTCTGGCTGCGTCTCACCTGGTCGCAGCTGCGTGAGCTCAGAGCTCACACCAGCGCTGAGAAGTGCTCCGGTCACCTTTCTGGTCGACTTGTAAACCATCTCCCTGGGGACCAGGACCCTGCAGGGCGAGACCTCCCTAGGCGGAGCTGCCAGGACTCGCCACGCAGGCCGGGGAAGAAACCTCACAGGGAGGTGACGCACACCTCGAAAACACAGCCACACCATGACACCACAAAGCCACCGACCCCACAGGAACGGTCAGCGGACACTAAGCCCATGGAGAGAAAGACGTCGGGGAACAGGACCCGCACCCTGTCCCAAAGTGCCACCAGCGACAACTCACGGGTTTCAGAGGAAAGGCGCCCTTCTCACGGAAAGCGCCGGGGCACAGCCCCGCCCATGTGGGAGACCGAACCTCACCAGTAACAGACAGACTGACCTCCTGAGCCCCGAGGCTGCCCCCGGCACACTCTCACCACGCGGGACCCCGCCCAGAATGGGCCTAGTTGTGCCAATGAAAGGACAGTCACAAAACAACTGGCTTCACCTCTTCACGAAGCTCAGTGTCACAAAAAACAGAAAAAAACAAAAACACCCAGGAGGATTACAGATGCCACAGGTAGGAGGTGGACAAGTGGATGCCACGTGCCACGTCAGCGGGGTCTTGAGTTTTAACGAGAGACATACAGGACGCCACGGAGGCCACCAGGGAAATCTAATGAGCTGTTTGCTCGATGACAGTGTTGTGCCTGCGTTAAACTTCCCGAGTGCGTCAACCGCATTGCGGTTACGCAGGAGAACGTCTTGTTCTTGGGAGAGGCACCCTGGGAATGATCAGGGGTAGATGCCCAGTGGCCGAAACAACTCTCCAGTGGACCGGCAAAGAGTGTGTCTGCGTGTCTAGGGCTCCGTGTGTGTCTGTGCATGTGTGTGTCTGTGCACGTGTGTCTGCGTTTATGTGCGTGCGTTTCCACGTGTGTGTGTGCATTTGTATGCGTATGTTATAAAATAAAATCGAAGTCTCGGGCCACCCCTGAAACTCCTTGTGCAAGAGCAGGTAGAAGCCCCAGGCCCCTGTGAAGAGCTGGCCATATATCAGTCACTAAGGAAATTCCTTGCGGACCTCCCGAAAGCCGGGACACGCAAATCGCACCTGTGTGCAGCGCCTGACACCACGCCTGCCCGTCCCACGCCGGGAGTGAAGGACAAGAGGGTCTCCAGGTAACAGAACCGGAGACAACAGAGTCCGACCCTGTTCCTCCTACCCGGGGGCAGCGACATACACCCCTTATTTAGGTAAAATGTAGGTTTCTGGGCCTCACAAGAACGTGAGCACCGCCTCACAGCCCGCCCTGCCCTGCGCTCTGCTGCCTGTGAAACGACGAAGGTTCCAGCTGCCCCTCGGAAACGGCGCGGCCTATCTGCGTGCGTGTTCTCCAGGGCACGTCCTCAACTCCCACCCAGTATACCTCCACTGAGACTCTGCCTCAGCCATTCACTTGGGTCGACAACGCACATGAGCGTGTGTGTGTGTGTGTGTGTGTGTGTGCAATGCATGTGTGTCTGGTGCGTGTTTATGTGTATGAACGTGTTTGCGTGTGCGTGTGCACGTGCGTGCATGTGTGTGTATGTGCGTGTGTGTGTGCAGTGTCTGCACTACTCTCCCAAGTTCTCTGTGGGTTTGCAATTTGTCAAAATTAAAAGTTGGGGAAAAGGCTCTGGGCCGATACACCTCATGCCTCTTCCCTCCACTGACTTAGTGGCTGCCTCTCCGCCCCCCGACCACCCTCACCCACCGCCTCTGCTCCGAGTCGCCGGCATACGTGCTGCGAGCTCTGAGTGGCGAAAAATAAACCCCGCAGACACGTGATCCCCACACAGCACGGTGTTGGGGAAGCCTCGTGAGTGCGCAGTCTGCCCCGCAAGGCCTGCCTGGGAGCCCCCAAGCGCCAGCAACGACCCCACGTTCTTTATCCTTTTCTCTGTTCAACCTTCTCCAAGATTTGTTTTTATTTTTAACTTACGAATAACATGTACACATGAGGAAGGACTACACCAAGCCGATCGACACGCCAGCACCTCACATGCTTTTTATTTTGTGGTGAGAACATGGAAAACCTACTCTTTCAGACATTTTGAAATACACATTCGCCGCGGTGTGAATGTCTGTCTCCTGCAAAACCCGTGTGGAGACCTCACCCCGGCGTGGCAGTCCCGCGGATCTCGCGGGGAAGAGGCCGTCCGGGCTCCAATCCGTCTGGGGAATGTCGGACCAGAAGACGGGCGGGTTGTCACGTGTGGGAGGGGACTGTGGCTTTGCAGGAAGAGAAGGCGGCCTGAGCCGGCATGCAGCGCTAGCCCCACAGCTGTGAGAAATCACTCCCTTTCCCTAAGAATGGCCCAGACTCGGGAGCTCTGCCGTAGCAACAGAAACAACCACGGCAGCACGACCATCGACTGCAACCCCTCGAGCTCCCCAGAAGGAGCCGCGGAGCGGGCAGGTGCGGCAGCCACTGCTCTGGGTTTCAGGGTCCAGCAGGACACACAGGGAGGAAGGGCTGGGCCACCTGAGAGCCCCCGCCCCGGCAATACTGCTCAGACATCAGCACAAACGGTGACTGCACGAGCGGGGAGCAGGCAGGGCCAGCGTTTCACGGAGGAGACTGTGCACGGGCACGCCCCGCAGTGTGAGTCTCGGGGCTGCCTCCCCTGCGGAATCCCCCGCGTGGGCCGGGCTGGCACTGCCGTGGCAGGAAGGTCTGGCTGCCCACAGGTGTGCTGCTGTCTGCAGGTCCCTGGTCCCGGGCCTGGTGCCCATGCAGGCTGGCAAGCACACAGGGCGAGTTTGAGCGCACTTTGCAACAGCGGCTAGCACTTAGCAGGTGCCCAACAGAGCCCGGACCCGTCCCCCAAAACAGGGCTCGGCCGGGGCCACGCTCACCTGTGCAGGCACCCGCTGCGCATGGCGGTCCTACCCTGGGCAGGCTTGGCCACCTCAGTAAGGGCTGGGGCTCCTGAGCAGTGTCCAGGCACCACCATTCAGCCCCCGCTCTTTGGGACGGGTCCTCGTCCCTGGGGGGCGCCCCGGGCGGGGGGACCCTCCCTCTGGAAGCCTGTGCTCTCCCGCTGCGCCCCACACGCTCTGGCCTCCACCCTGTGTTCTGGGGGAGCTGCGGCCTCCCATCGTGGGGCTCGCGGAGCGTCTCCTCCTGGAGCCGCGGTGCCCCGCATCCTCACAGACTCCCACTGCCCCGCCGTCCGTGCACCCTGGAGCCAGCGCAGGGTGGGAAGCCCACTGCGGCGCCTCGCACAGCCGCGTTCTGCCAAGTGTGAAACATCCGCCGGACGAACCAAAAGTCCTGGGTCCCTCCGTCCTTCATTTCGTCCTTCTGTGCCCACGCGGATGCTCCGGGGCTCACAGGCAGAAACCGCATTCTGGGCCCACGCGGACTGAAAACGACTTAAATTCTCGAGCCACAGGCTCTAGGGCAGAGATCCAGTTTGAAACGAGCTAGCTCGAAGCACAGATGTGCGCACTCTGTCACGAGCTCCAAGAACAGAACACACACGCGCACCCTCGGCACAGCGGAAGGGGTCACACTGTGCGACGCGATCCCAGGAGAGACCACATCGGGGTTTTGTGAGAGACGCACCGAGGACAACTCAGCCCTCACGCCGACGTTGGCGGAGAAAGAGACGACGTGTGAATGCCCAGCGGAGGGTCCTGCCGTCCTGCCCTTGCCCAGACCCAACCACCTCACCCAATCCTGTCACAGCCGACAGGGGCGTTGTCTGTGGGCGTCCGATTTAGGGAACATTGGATTCTGACTTCCAGTGTCTTAGTTTCCTATTCCAAGCCAAGCTGAAGGTATCCAATAAAGAAAAAAGAACATCCAAAATTAGGGAGAGCTGAGCTCATGAGATAGCACTCATGGTGGCTAAAAACAGACGCTTAATTATAGCACATTACGTAAGCGCCAAGCTCAGATAACAGAAGGCTCTGCCGCCGCCGCTTCTGTCCTGCCCCGCAGCACCAGGAGCCGGGCGCTCTGGCGGAATCGTCCTCGCTGGTGTTGGCGCCTGTTCGGAGTCCTCCCCGGGGCGCTGGCCTTGGCCACGCTGCGTGTGCTTTCCCCAAAGCCACGGTGGATGCGTGTGGAGGCCGAGCCCCTGCTGAGGCCTGCAGCCTAGGTGGTGGCAGCGCGTGCCGGCTCTTGCCCCGCCTGGCACCCCCATCAGGTCAGCCGAGTGGCTCCGGCAACCCCGGCGCCCGTGGAGTCGACCCTGGCCTGGCCTCCCGGGCATCGTGCAGCACGTGGACAGAGCCGGGGACCTTCTCTCACCCCATGATCGCCCTTCCCCCCCGCACATGCCTGATCTGTCCCACATCCAGGCTTGGCCAAGTCACGCTGTCTCCCGGCTCTGTGCACCCTGGGCTGTGTACTCCTGGGACCATGGTGTCCCCCAGGCTGTGTGTACCCCTGGGCTGCATGCTGCTGGGACCACGACGTCCCCGGGTGGGTGTTCCTGGGACCATCACGTCGCCGGCTGGGTGTTCCTGGGACCACGACGTCCCCGGGTGGGTGCTCCTGTCCATCTCCCCCTTTGAAGACCACGGTGCCCGGGGCGGGCTGCACACAGAAGCGTCTCGGGACGGGAGTGAACACGTGAATGGAATCTGCACTGATATGATCAGTGAACCACTGTGATAAGGACGCTCTGGAGTTCAAGGAGAATTCTTGACAACTTCAGTGGAAACACGCAAACTTCTGCTATTTCCAAACCAGTATCGGTGAAGTCTGACAATCACAGGAAAAAGAACAGAAAAATCAAATCTTTTTGATATAAGAGTCGTTGCAAGAGTGAAGCACAAACACTGACATCTCAGTTATGATTTTCACCAGGCAAAGCTGACGTAAGCCAGCGGCTGCAGCTCCTCGCTCACAGCCCACGGTGATAAGCCGCGTCACTCCTGCGCTGCCACGCCAGTGTGGAGCCCACCTTGCTCTCTGGGGGCTGATCCCACAGGACTATCTCAGTTTCCAAAAATAATTTCTGGAAAAGCAGCCTTGTACTTGGGGCGCCTCTTGCCGTCAGACGCGAGCCTGACCTAGGAGAGACCGGGGCGACGGTGCTGGAGACATCCACCCGCCTGGGGACGTGCGCGTGGCCTGGGCTGGGTGCCGCCCCACGCGGCAGGCAGGTGGGAGCCAGGCAGGAGCTGAGCGAGGTCTGGCCCTGGGAGGCTGGGGGGCTTCCCGTGGAGGTGCCACGTGAGCACCGTGAGGAGGACGAGGAGAAGCGCCAGGCCGCGGCCGGGGGCGGCGTCCCGAAGGTGCGTGTGCACAGGCAGAGACGTGCTGCCGGGAGGCGCCAGGGGCCACAGGCGCTCAGACCCCACCCCACGGGGCGACGCAGGCGCCCAGGCTCCTGACACCCCCGAACATCACAGCAAGGATGTGGGCTCCTGCCGCCCACATCTCACCAGGGAGCACGTCGGTGCTGAGCGGGTCGCCGTTGCGGCAGGGAGCATGCAGGAGCTGGGTAGATCTGAAACATGCCGCCACCGTAACCGTGTGTCTTGTCTCCAAACAGTGACGTGTATGCCGGGAACTCCCTGGGTCTGGCCCGTCCAGGAAATGTTCGCGGTGCGGCCTCTGTGTGCCTGGGCCAGCCGTCCTCACGGTTTCTGAAGCAGCCTGCTATGACATCACATGCAAATTCATTTTGAAATTTAAAATGATGAAACGGACAGGCTGGTTATTAACTGGTAACAGCTCATCAAAAGTACTTCCTAATTTGCTGGAGACGTCAGAACAATGGAAAGCTGATTATACGATACGTCGTCTTCTTTTCAAACACGCTGACGTGCTCCAAGTTACTTCAGATCAACGATGCCAGGTTGGGGCAGGGACAGGCGTGGCCGTCCGCTGAGGTGAGGGGCTCAAGCCTCGCAGGAGCTCAGCAGAGAGGTGTGCCGTGTGCACACGCGAGTGTTTGCGTGTGTGCACGCGTGTGTGTTCGTGTGCGCAGGGGGATGCTGGGTCCCCACGACCCCCTGAGAACTAGCAGCTTAGGGATAGGCTGTGCCAAGACGACGCGGCTGGCTCAGGGTCGGGCAGGTGCCGAGCCCCGTCCTTGCTGGGGGCGAAACAACGGGCCGTGTGCAGCGCAAGGGCCTGACCCTCCCACCAAGCCCAACTGCCGGCTGCCCCGAGGGGCCGGGAGCCCCAGGGCAGTCTCGAACCCCGACCTCCCTGGGGCTGGGTGGAGCAGCGCAGCCTGCGCAGTGAGGGCCACCGGCCTGCGGACGGCGAAGCGTTTCTGTCCTTGGGCTGCGGCGAAGCTGAGCCTGACAGCAGGGAGGCGGGTGGGCGGGAGCGCGTCACGCGAGTTCCTGTGCGGAGGTGGGAGCCACCCACGGAAACAGTTAGGACTCAGGGCTCTCTGCCGGCTCAACCTCCCCCATCCATGATCGCTGTGGGCGAAAAGCAGTGACCAGCCCTGCGCCTCTCTGTCGCAGAGCGCGGCGCACACCTGCACACGGCCTCCCGGAGGCAAAGACAACGCCTGGGGAAGGAGCGGACCAGACGCTGGGCCACCAGGGAAGGCTATGGCACCTTACTTAAAGACGACGGATGGACAGCCTGTTTGGGAAGAAGAGAAGCTGCTCAGTGTGATTCCAGGCTTCCAGCGCGAGGGCTCCCTGGGACAGGCTCGACCCTGCCTCCCCACCATTCCTGCGCTGCCTGTTAAAATCCTGAGCATCTCACACCCTTGGTGTTCAGAAATAGACGACCGTCTGACTGGGAAATTGTTTTCAGATTTTAACAGACTCCTTAGGAGCCGACCCATCTGAGAACACGCACACCCAAGCCCTGGTGACTCGGGTGCCCGGAGGCGAGGGCTGGGCGCCTGCCTCGCCAGCCTGGCTGGAGCTTGGAGCACACCCCCTGCGGCACCGTGAAGGAGACCGTGCCGACACCAGCCCAGGGACTTACCGCTATCCGCAGGACCGACGCCTTCACGGAGGTCCATTTGTCCCGCCGTCGGTCTATGACCAGGATGAACCCGACGCCAGCGTCCTGTAAGCTGAAACGGGGACAGATACTGGGGTCAGTGTGCGCAGCTGGGTCTGGATTTCCTCCGAGCAAACCTCGCAATGAAGCCCCCGCCCCCTGCAATCCCGGGCAGTTCCTGCCACACAGGTGAGGCGTGTGCCAAGCAGAGGTCCTGGCGGCATCCCCACGGGGTGGGCGGGCCATCCCCGCAATTCCCAGAACTGGCTCTCATCCGAGCAGGGAAGATATTCTTGGTGTGCTCTTATTTCTCAGCCTAATACGACCGTCTCAATCCAAAGATCCAGGCAAAGCCCATCTTCCCTGGAGCTCAGGCAGTTAAACCTCCACAACCAGCTGTGTGGGCCCGTATATCACGGCAGTCCTGGCGTCCGCGGAGCCTGTCGTCATCCGCATTAAAGAGCTGCTCTTGGCGGCGCTGCTGCGACTACGGGTGAAAATCCCCAAGGCTTCCAGAGGCCCCCGAGCATCTGCCGGCAACAGCCACATCCGTGATCAAGCTCACATGCGAGCGGCTGTGTGACTACAACCTCCGCCCCTTGGTGGGGCCTGCTGGCTGGAGCCTGAGTCACAGCGTAAAGCCGGAGAGGTCCGCGGCGTCGGGGCGTGTCACATCCAAGCCAATCTGTGATGCCGGAGCTGCCGCACCACGGAGGCTCCGAGTCAGGCAGGCTCACGGCACAGAAGCGAGTCTGAGCGTATCTGTATCTGAGGGGCCCTTGTGGGTTTCTGTGGAGGTCGGGGTTACACGGAGCACGCACAAGTCACAGTGTGTGAGAGCTCTGCCTGCCGCCAGCGTTTCCTAACACAGCCGGAGCTTTCTGGCTGACGTGCAAGAGCCTGCTGACTCAGAGCCAGTGACGGGGACAGAGACTCATACCACGTGCATCCGTGTGGTGTGTGCTGCTGGTTCCATGTCCGCATCCACACGCAGCTGTGAAGGACGCCGCACATCTAGGGAGATCCGGTTCAAGGACAGCAGAGCACTTCTGGATGAACGGACGTCCGCTGTCAGCCCACGTGGCCTTTCTGCCGTGGATGTGAGAGCACACGCCATGCACACGGCAGAGCTCGTGGGTTCTGTCTCACAGAGAACGCACGTGTTTCCTGGCGTGGTGGCTGAGTTCTCGCAGAGCTATGACGTTTGTCACGTGTTTTTATTTCCTGATTGACTTCTTGGGCTCGAGCATGTTGGCAGTTTTAAGAGCAGAGAAATACAGCAGGTGTGGGGGGGAATCTCGTTTCCTGTCCCGAGAAGCAAACCCTGCTAAGCGCCCCCAAAATCTGCCATCCTCACATGAGTGAAGTGCCGGGACCGGTTTCCCCCCACGCCGCCAGGCGCTGGTGCTAGACACAGAACCGTGACCCACTCGCCGACAGGCTGCTTCCGGCCGGGTGGGTCGGTGCAGAAGTTCGGACCGAGCAGAAACCTTGTCCCTACCCTGTCCCGGCAGCCGCCAACATGGGGGCTCCTTGGCAACGCAGGACACGTCCCTGCCTCAGTGGCCCCAGTGGGATCTGCTAACGTCCCGACAGCTCTTAGCTCCTGTGCGGGGGATGCGGTTCTGCCGTCCGCACCTGAGGCCCGCACCGGCGGGCTGCGTGTGGCCGTGTCCCCGGCAGGCGCTCCCTCTGGAGAGGCACAAAGGCGCAGGAGGTTTCTAGCGGCGCTAACGCCGCTACTTCTCAGCCTGCACCTCAGAAGAGCAGCCCGACCCTGCCCCGCAGGGTGCGCAGGGCTGCCTCCGTCATTCTGAGCAGCAGGCCGGGGCCTCTCTGCGCCCCACACCCGCTGCAGCGAAGGGGGAAGAGCCCGGGGAGGCCGGTTTCCATCGGCACCGGATCCTCAGACCAACGAACCCAGCAAAGGGCTTTCGAGACCAAAAGCTGGGCTCTGAGGAAGGTCCCCCCAACCCGTCCGTCTGCGGCGTTTGCTGCAGGAAGCCACCGCTCGGGGGTGGAAGGGGCTCTGCTGGACACCCTGGGCAGATGGCTGGGCACAAACTACTGTTTCCATTTCTGCAAATCAGGAGCTATAATAGGCCCCGCCCCCCGTGGACGTCGGGCAAGGGGCTGGGCCGCCAGTGCACTGTGCAGGGCGCTGTGGCTGTTGCCAGGCCTGACGTCCCCCTTGTCCCTCAAGTGAAGTTTGTACCACGGAGGGGTCTCAGCCTCATGCTCCAAACTCTGCGTCCATCCATGAACCGCGCTTTGCTATGGGCACAGCCCACAACAGGCACAGAACGGCCTCGGTCCGGCATCTGCACCGGGACGTCCCTGCTATGGCCCGAGTGCGGCCACACCCGGCCCCACTGCCCGCAGCGCGTGGGCCTCACGCACATGGCTTCTCACGCTGCGGCCCAGCTGCGAGCCTGGTCTCCCCAGCGCCTGCGTCTATCCAAACACTCTGGCGCGGGCGGCACTGCAGTCCCCCACAGAGGCCAGACCCGCTCCTGTTGCCAAAGCTTCCGGTCCCACAGGCCGGCGCCACGGCAGCCCCTTCCTCCGCCCAGCGTCCGTGCCAGGCAGGGGCCAAGGGATGGTGCTGAGCGGGAACCGTCCCCAGAGGCCCACATGCCTGCCCCCAGCCATGACCCCTCCGCGTGGGGCCCAGGTGAGCGCTGCCCACGCCCCTCACAGCTCCTCTCCTGCCAGTCTGGGAAACTGACCCGGAAGGTCTGAGACAGCGCCTGACGTGAGGGCGTAAAGACCCCCTCCGTGTCCCCTGCCCGCTCCACCTGCGGGACCCCAGCGAGGCAGTGTGACTGGCGGTGGCCCCAGAGAGCGGGGCCCGTGGTGCGTGGCACCCCTGTGGCCACAACCCCCACCCAGTGAGGCAGGGCCTGGGTCTGCCCACCGAGCGGAGGGCCCGGGGATGGCGGAGCCCTGACCTACGCCCGCATCTGTGACCGCACACGCCCCAGGGACAGGGGTGCGGCCCCGGCCTGGCTCCAGCAGGAACACGCCTGGTGTCCTGGAGGGCCCAGCTTCGGGCGGGTTTCTCTGAAGCTGGTGGCACAGGAGGAGGAGGCAGGAGGTCACTCTGAGGTTGGCAGCCATGCCAGAAGCAGCCCCCAGTACCCTGGGCACGAATACAGCCCATGGACACCCCGCTATCAGCTTCAAACCCAAAATAGTCAGTCTCAGAGGGGCCGCCCTGGCTGGCCGCCCAGCCGCTGAATTTGAGGCTGATGACCTCACTTTTGGCCCTAATAAGCAAAAAAGGCACAGAGGTCCCACAAATGCTTCCAGAACGTACGATCTGCCGGGCCTTCACTGGCTGCCAGGCTGGCTGGCCTCGGGGGCTCACAGGCCCCGCCAGCCCATGGGTCCCGCCATAGCGTGCCCGGGTGGAAGCCGTGAGCGCAGAGCCACGTGGACAAAGGCTGCGCCGTGCCCTGGCCATGCTGCGCGGCGCGGAGGCCCCAGTGCCCGGGCAGGGAGGGCAGGGAGCAGATGGACCCGCACAGACGGGGGAGCTGGGACGAGAGCACCAGGCAGGGAGGCCGAGGGAGGGGACAGCTGAGGACACAGAACAGGCAGGGTCCCGGGGCACAGAAAGGCTTCCCCGCATTGCCGTGAGGTCACCTCACCCACTTAGGACATGTGGCACTTAAGTTCCTTTCCTGGGATTGTGACGTTTGTTAAGAGAACACCTCGTCCAACCGTGACAGACTCGCTGAAGCGCAGTGTGCAACTGGCCGGTCTCCCTACGGCCGCGCCAGCCTCGGGCAGGAGCCTTTCTTCCCTCGCGGTGGACGTTTCCGTGCGTGTCCAGAAGCTGCGTCATTTCACAGCGCACATCTGAACCTGCAATCTCGCCGAAATCATTAGTGACTCTTACGCACGGTGTGAGGGGGTGGTCAAAATTCCTAATTTCCCACCGACGGCCAGCGACAGCCAAGCCGTTCGCTGCGGTCGTTCTTTTGTTTGTCCCAGTCACTGTGACTGCACAGTCAGCCGGTGCTTGGTGGTGACGGTTTCCAGCTTCGCTCCAGACAGGGCCTGGTCTCCCGCCGCAGCAGCGCCGGCGAGACCGGGAGGGTCACTCGTACCCAGCGTGCAACATCGGAACCCAAGAAACCAGACCTTTGGAGACGACGTGCAGTTTGTAAACGTGTCGATACTAGTTATAAGAATAAGCAAAAACCACTTGCGAAGTAAGAGACGGGTCAATGTTGGGGAGAAAAGCTGCCCAGTGGGGCCATTTTCCAGAAAGAGGTGTTTTGACCAATGGCGCCCTCGTGTGGTCAGAGATAAAAACCACATGTGCTCCAGAAGACACCTCTCTGGGGACCTTCCCTGGGCAGGAACCTGTGCGTGGGGGACTGCCTGCCCAGGGCACCCCGAGTGGCGTGGCGGAACAGAGCTTGCCATGATCTAACTCTGAAGGAGCTAATCTAGTTTTCGAGAACTAATCCAGTGTCTTTCTTGGTCTTTTAGAAGCCAGAACGACAGGGCTGTCTCTGCGGCAAATCCCTTAATCCCAGAGGGTGTGCATCTTCCCCGGAGCGCGTGGCCAGTTCCTGCTGGTCGGGAGTTTAAGCTCGTAAGTGACCACCACGCGGGGGCCAGGCGGCCTGGGGCCAGCTGGCTGGACACCTGGCCAGAGAGTCACCTGAATCCATGGGGCCAACGGGCTCAGTGGCCTTCCCTGTCCCCAGGAGGGGACACGTGGACGGGGCCAGGAGGGTGCAGAGGTCAGGAGCAGGGTGCCACTGTGCTGTGGAGAGGTGGGCCCGCCCCACGGCCTGCCCGTCCGTGGCCGTCCCTGCACGAGGGGAGCTGTCCTCACATCCCACCGCGGCCCCTGCCACAGAGACCCTGACCCCCCAGGCCCCAGCACCTCCCCAAGGAAGGTCTCCTGAGCTCATCCACTGACCTGCCTGCAGGGGGCCCAGGCCTTGTCCTGCCGTGCGGCGAGACCAGTCTCTCGCTGTCCGCAGGACACGCCGGCGAGACCCAGGGCAGGCGTGGGCACCCCCGTCCCAGGCAGCCGAGCCCCAGAGCGCCTGCGGCATCATCGCCACACTGCCCGGGCTCGGCCAGCTCCTCCTCCAGCCGCCTCGACCTCACCCCAGGCACCTCCTTCCACCTGGAGGGTTCTGGGCAACCCCCACCTCCTCTGCGCGTCCCACCAAGCAACCACTGCGGTCCCCCCAGTCCCCCAGAGCCGGCTCCGTCCTCTGTGCGCTCCGCGGGGCCGGCAGAGCCCGGCGCGTGGGGGCGCGGGATTCTCCGGAGGGCAGGAGACGGGGCCCAGACTGCAATCCCCAGACGAGGGGAGTCCTGGACGCTGGGACGCCGCCGTCCCCAAGCCTCTGACTGCAGCCAGCACGAGCCGCCCTCTCTGCTCACCGCGACCCCACCCGCCAGGTGGCCAGGAACCTCCTCAGAGCACCAACCGGCTGACGTTTATCGGGGATCGAACTCGCTGTTGCGGTCCGCTTCTAGGTCACGCGAGTTCCCAGAGCTCAGTCACCAAAACCCCGTAACCCGTCTTCGAAGTCGGGGAACACAGGGTGGCATGGTGGGCGGCGACCCGGCTGCACTCTCGTCCCTCCTGATAAACGTCTCTTCTGTCTTCACGCTTTCCTCATGCTCTGTGCGACGTGAGGGGCGAGAGCCTCGTATTTGAGGACGTTCCTGTCTCAGGGCACCCTTCACGACACCCGAACGGGGCAGCGGCCACCGAGCGGGGCAAGAAGCCGACGTGCTCCACGTCTGCTCGGAGCAGTGGGATGGGCAGCGCCGGGTGCCGAGACCCCCGAGGCGGCCGTGCCCTCAGGGACGCGCAGGCGGACGAGCCCCCCCAGACCTCAGGCCCTGCTGCGTGGCTCCCTTGCTATAAAAGAAAGACCCTCCCACTGTAGGCCAGTGACACTTCCGAAGGACAAGGAACCAGCCCGGGCTCAGTCGGGTCCACGGCTGGTCACTCGGGCTCCAGGCACCCCTGCGGGGAGGGACGGTGGCCCTAGGCTTGCGAAGCTGGACTCTGGCCCCAGATCAGATCTTGGGCAAGTTCGAAACTCCCATGAGCCACGATCTCCTTACCTGACAGAGCTCCAGCCCGTCCCGCAGTCCTGGGGACCTCAACGATGGTGATGCCCCACAGAGACACCAGCCCCTCCCGCGGTCCAGGGGGTCTCGACGATGCAGAAACCCCCCCGCACAGAAACAGCAGCAGGGGCCGCAGGCAGCCGGGCCCGTGCTCGCACGCACCTGGGGATGCTGGTGAGGTAGGTCATGACACTCTGGAACTCCTTGTCCGGGATCTCGCTGAAGGCCGGGTAGTCGGGGAAGGTGATGACCGGGCTTCCGTCCCGGCTCCGCCCACCTGGGGAGAGACCACAGCAGGCGTGAGTGCGGGCTCTGGCTCCAGGGCCGATCGTCCTCGCTCCTCAGAATCACCGTGTGTTCCAGTTAAAACTGAGGAATGTCTTCGCTGTGCTAACATTTATCGTGGCAAAAATGCACGCTACTGCAGACGGCATCTGGAATCACAACAGAGTGAGACGGATCAGGGCAGTCCCACACTGTGCGCCACCAAGGGGCGGCCGTCCCAGCGTTTCAACATACTTCCTTCCACACCCCTTCGTATGTGCTTTTCTACACAACTGAGATGCGTGTACAAGCCCGCACCCTTCTTCCTGACGCTGCAAACTAATCTGCTCTGCACGCTTTATAAACGAGGTGCACGTCACCTAAATACCGCACCACGTTCCGTGTGGGTGCGTGCCCTGACGCTTGCCCAACTGCTGTCTGGGCACTGGGAGCTCCTCTGAGACTCCGCCTTCTACGTGGCCATTGGGCAGTCACACAGGCCGGGCTCCAGCTCTGCCTGCCGGGGACGGCCCCCATCCCTGCCACGGCCCCCTTGGTGGGACGATCCCATTCCTGCCCCGTGAGTCCAGGTCTGGCCTCAAGACCCCGCGGCCGCCCTCCCGGCCCGAGTCCTCACAGAGGTAGCGCCCTGTGTCCACCTCACGGCAGGCGGCCAAGCGCTGGTGGGCTGGGGCGCGGGACAGATGGCCGCGGGTGCCGCTCACCCAGCCTCACTGAGGAGACCCGGCGTGATGGTCCCAGGCACACGCAGCAGGACACACGCCACGGTGGCTTCCTCTGTCATCGCCTGCCCCGCTCCTGTACCTTCTAGAATTTCTACTTCCAGGCCGGCCCCGTGACCAGCCCGGCCACAGCAGCCTCACTGCCCTCAGTGGAGACGATGTGCCCTCTGCGCTTGGGGGACATTTCCGGTCCCTTCCTCACAGGAGCACGCCCCTTCCGATTGGGTACCAAACCCCCTCGCGTGGGCTCCACGCCGGCCCGGCCTGCAGAGCTGAGCCCGCAGAGGCATCCACAGCCCGCACCAGGACACGCCTGCCCAACTCAGTTCCGCCCTAGGTACGTTCTTCCCTCCGAACCTCCTCAGCTCCTAGGGTCTCCTGACCTCTGCGCACCCCACAGCTGGAACAGCGCGGTAGCCGCTCACGCCACGGCCCCTCTGCATGCTCCGTTTTCACTTCCCCCTGGAACATTCCTCCGCCCCAAGGCGGAGCGGCGGGAGGCGCACACTGCGCCGTCGTCTGTGCCGCTCGGTGCATGCGCACGGCCTGCCCTCGGACAGGCTGAGACAGGGCTCAGAGCCCTCTGGGGTGTGGCGCCTACAGCGATCGTCAGGGGCTGCGGCAAATGTTCCGGGTGACTGGAGGCAAAAGCCTCCACCCAACAGCATGGGCAGCCCCCGTGAGCCACCAACCCGCTTCGGAAACGGTGATCCGGGACCCAGAGCAGCCTGGGGAGCCGAGGGCCCACGCTGACCCCCCAGGACATGCTGGCACGGACGTGGTGTCAGAGCTGGGGTACGGCCGAGAATGAGCCCAGCCCCAGTGGCACCTGCGTGCTGCTGGGAAGAACACGTGCCACGCAGACGGGGACACGACGCCACGGGGACATGTGGGGCATGGGCGGGGGCCGAGGTGAGGAAGAGCAGGTGGGGCAGAGGGCGCAGGGCGGACCCGGTGCTGGCCCAGGAGTGAGGCGGTGGCTGGGAGGGACCCTGGGGCGGGGACCGAGCCCGAGAGCACTCGCTGTCCCTGCGGGGGCCGCCCTGAGGACAGCGGGAAGGCACCGTGTACACGGTTTTTTCTGAATTAGTTGTGGCAGACGGATTTATACAGGCAAGGGCGGTGTCCACACTGCTCTGAGGGCTGTGGCAGCCGTCCTTGCCACACGAGGGGCGCACTGGGCCGGCTGTGCGGGGCAGGTGCCACGTCCACGGGTGTGCGCGGCGGCTATAGGTGTGGCAGGGGCGGGGCTTGGGTGGAGGGGCGGCCAGGGTGGCTGAGGACAGAGCCCAGAGGCCGGAACGGGCCCGGGAAGAGGACCCAGAGCCCCGCCGTGCTCGGCACCCACGCTCGCCTGCCGTGGGAAGGCCCACGTGTCAGGAGTGCGGGGCCGTGTCCTTGTAAGGACCCTGCCCAGCATCCACCACTCTTCCCGGTGGCCACCGACCAGAGGCAACCACCTCAGCCGCCTGCTCAGAGAGCCACAGAGGCCCCTCAGGGCAGACCCCGGCAGGCTGGACGGCTCCGTGCGACCGTTCCCAGTTCCAGCTGCGGCCGGGGCTGCGCAAGACTGGGCAGCTTCAGGCTGGCCGCAGACCACCCCCACCCTTCCCCACTGCCCAGCCACGGGACTCACCTGACAGGTACGCAAAGCGCTTCCTCAGCTGGTCCTGGATGTCAGCAGCGCAGAGTGGGACGATGTCCTGGTGCATGATTTCATCTGTGGGAGAAAGCGGACGCATGGTCATTCAGGGAAACCGCCCTGGGCCCGCAGGTGCCAGCCGGAACCGCCCCACGCAGAGCCGGCGCGTCGCCGCAGCGAAGGGAGTGGTCACATGTCCGGAAAAGGTCCCTGCAGTTTCCAACACTGCGAGCCCTTGCTTTCAGTAAAACAAGCTGCGTGCTGAGCGATTCACTGTCAATTTTTAAAATGTGATGTGTGTAAGAGGGACGGAGGGAGGGAGGGACGCACACACACGCACACGCGGGCACAGGGGAGATTCCAGGAAAGCAGCGGGGCTGGGACCTGCCTCGTGAGATGGACAAACATGCGTTGGTCTCTGCGTCCCGCCCTCGCCCTGGAAGAGGCCCAGCAGCGCCTGCTGCCGTGCGTGGAGCCACTGGCCCCGGGAGGACCCGGCCCTGCACACGCACTGAGTGACCAGGGCTCTGTGCCAGGCTCTGGGCTCACACTCTGCTCACCCCGAGGAGCCAGGGGGGCCGTCGGGGCGCCGTGTCCGTGAACACGGCAGGACAGCGGGCAGCTCCAGCACCTGCCCGCGTGGCTCTACATGCAGCGCTCTATACCCCTGCACCGCCGGCCCACGGGGGACATCACGGGAATCAGGAAGGGTTGGCGAGACGCACCCAGGGAGCCCGCGGCCTCGCCCAGACCGGCGGCACTGCCTCAGAGGAGCAGGGGGTGCGGGGGCTCGGCCAGGTCACGAGGAGCCCGATGTGTTTGTGCCGCGGGGACTTTCGAGTTTCTGAATCGATCCTAGACTATCATACATGATTTCAAGCCATGCTCCCGTTGCACAGCAACAAGTACAGTCTGCGTGTCAACACGCTTGCTCTCTGAAAGGCTCGGCACTCACGCAGACTTGAGATGGCTCACAGGGTCACTTCTCGTACACCTGGAAGACCCAGACCACACGTAGCCGGAAGATATGTGTCACGGAGACGGTTTACCTGAAACATTCTAACGCAGGCAGCAAGATACCGTCTACATGGCACCACCCTTCGAACCTGCTTTTCTGGCCCGGCAAACACGCCGGCGGCTCAGCCGGGCACACAGTTGCACCCACGCCCCGGGCGTGCCGTCTGCGCACCTGCCAACTGTCAGGCGGGCCTGTCCCGGACTCAGCAGACGCCCTGGTGCTGGTGCGGACGCGGCCAGATGCCAGGCAGTGCCTCGGACCGCAGGCGCCTCCAGGGCAGTGCAGGGCGTGGGAGAAAGACAAGGTTAGAAACGATCACCCCAAGAAAGTGGAAATGCTTTTTAAATTCCAGGCGAGGTGATTTGTGGCTTCACACACCCCATTGGCCGGGACGGTAGGTGCAGCGGGCACGGTCGCCCGGACTGCGCTGGGCGTTCAGAATGCACGCCGTGTCTGTCTCTTCTCCACGGGAGCAGCCGCAGCTCGAGCGTGAACCCTGTGGACCCAGCAGAAGCACAGCACTGGGACGCAGGCCACGGGGGAAGGGTCTTCCCGAGCGAGTAACACGTTCTGGGGGCAGAGACAAGACCAAGGACGCTGTGAGTCGGCAAGTTCTTCCCCACGCGATGGTGTGGACGGCAGGGCCACCGAGGTCACGGATGGGCTGTGAGGTACTGGGCCGGCCGAGGCGTGGCGGCACCTGCTGTGGTCCTGACGCTGCCTGTCCACAGACGCCGGCCACCTGCTGGCGTCAAGGTGTCTGTCACGGAGATTCCCACATTGATTCTCAGACCTTGCTCTGGTGGCCCTGCCTGGCAGCGTCCTCGGGACGCCTGCACCTCGGGGGCACCTGCTCCAGCCCCGCTCACCCCAGGATTAGAGACACGTGAACATCACCCGTCGTCCCCCACTTCCCGTGACACAGTGGTCCTTGCATACATGAAGCTGGTTCCATCGAAGGACGCCCATGGGGGCCCCATCCACCTGTGTTGGGCAGCCTCACGGCCCCATCACCCTCGTGTGGCTGCGGTCCTCCAGCCCCTCTGTGAGGCCTTCTGTCTTGTGGGACAGCCTGACCTCACGCTGCCTCCTCGCGGGTGCATCTCAGCTCACCCTGCCTGCAGCTGCAGCGACCACACCCAGGCTCTCCGTCCTCTGCCGGGGCGGGCCCAGCGGCTCCCCTGTGGGAGCTTGGAGACTCGTGTGGGAGGAGGGAGTGCGCCGGGGAGAGGCTGGGTCCCTCACTCCTCCCGCTGGTCCTGGTCTCTGCCTCCGCAGGCCTGGGGTTGGCCCCTGCCGCAGCAGCGCCGTTTCTCGCCGTGCTCTCTGGGAGCGAATCCTACGCGCCGTACCTTAGACGAGCGCCTCGTTGGAGGTTCGAGAAGCAGGGCCACGCCGTCCACGGAGTGTGACGGGAAACTGCGCAAAGCCAAGTCCACAAAACACACTCTCCAAAAATCGCGCTGTCGTCCGCGGTCGCTGGCCTCGTGAACTGTGGACGAGGCCTCCTTCCGACCACGTCTGTCCGCCGTCGCGCAGGTGCCTGCCGCGGGCTCTCCGTCCACTCACATTTAAGTTTTCACCCTGCTTTTCACACTCGGCGTGGACTCTCCCAAGAACAAAGGACGGTCCTGCACATGACGATGACAGTTTTTTTTAAGGTCGTCTTCTAATCTACTTGATTTTGCAGCCGTAAGACTAAGAAACGCATCAAAGAACCGCATTGTCGCAGCGAGTTCAGGACATGGGTCCCTGCACGGCCCCTGCGAGGTCAGTGGAGCAGCAGCACCCCCCCACCGGGGGACGCACCCCACACTCACGAGCAGACCCCACACCACTGCGACCACCGACCAGACCGCTGCTCGATCAGCAGGACCCCTCGAGTAGGAGATGCAGAAATGACGCCTACGTCGGCAAGAAGCTCGGAAAGTCCTCACGGTTCTCCCTGGGAGGAGAAAAATGAGCTCACGTCGTCGACTGGGGAGATGCAGAGGCCTCTCCACGTCCTTCCAAGGCGCCCCGTGCCCACAAGGCTTCCTCAGACCACCTCGGACCGCCCAGCACTTCCGGCTACCCTGGTCCAGCAAGGGGTCCGGGGCTCAGGCTTCCCTGTGGGGCCGGCCCGGCCCGGCCTGGGCTCTGCCGCAGCGTCAAGCAGACACTTGGCCCGACAGTTTCGGTGGTACCAGCAGTCGGGTGGCGTCTCTGGTCCCTGCGCAACCACAGCAACCATCAGCACCGAGGCCAAAGGAGGACCCCTTCTGGGCGGCGGTGGCTCCTGCCCGCTGAAGCGTGTCTGCGGTTTGGTTTTTAAGAAAAACATTTCAGTTCAGCCCGGGGCTCTGGCACAGTAACCCCGAGACGTCACCTTCCTCATCTCTTCCAGGGCCCTCCGTGGTCAGATGCTGCATGACAGCGACCCGGCCCCACTGTACCTGCCGCGGCAGATGGTGGGCGTGTGCGCGAAACGGAAACAGTCCTGCGCTCTCACGTACTCCTGTTGTCCTGGATGAGATGGCTATTTTTCATTAAAGAATGCTTCTAATGTTACCATAATGGGTCATCATCATTATTTTTACGTAAGTTAATGTGTTCACATTCCTCAGTTGTAATTTGAACATGGAAAACACCCCAACACAGATATTCGGGAGTCCCTGTGTGATCCTAAGTTTTAAGACAGCAAAGGGGCCCGAGAGACTCTGTCTGGAGGGCCGTGGGAGGCCGGGTCCCCCAGAGCTCGGAGACCCTGGCCGGCCGCCCCTCCCCTGCGGTCCCTGCCTGGCCTGCAGCGAGTGTGCACCCTGCGCCTGGTTTAGCCGCCTCACGGTGCGGCCCTGCAGGACCCTGGGTGCTGGGAGGGGGAGAGTGTTATGCACAGCTGCTTGGGGCGTGCACTGCTCAAAGACAGCTGAGCAGGCAGGTGGGCAGGGCTAGCCGGTCCCCCAGCAGGGAGCATTCTCACAGCCACAGAGTCCACAGACCCCGAGGGTCTTTAACATCTCAGGGTCACCCCAAGCTCCAGGGACAAAGGCCAGCCCTGGCTGAGTCTGCAGGTGCACAAGTCTCTCTCCCCTTCCTGGGGTGCACCTGCTCTCTCTGCCTCCACCTCCCAACGCCGTCCTGCTCAGCCCGCCCTGCCCTGCTGGAGGGGGGCGCTTCAGCCGCCTCATCCGGAGCCGCTGGCTGTCCCGGGAAGTACGTGCAGGGAGGGAGGCCCGGTCGGGGTAGGCAGGGCTGTCCTGTCCTTGGCGGGAAGGGGGGACAGTCCAGAGGACAGGGGCCACGTCTTAGAGCACGGTCATTGGGTTTAGTCTTCAGAAGGGCCCACAAGGGAGGAAAACTCACGCAGCCCACACCTGCGAGTTCTTTCAAGGTTGTGACCCTGCAGGAACGAGGACAGGCGCAGTGAGGCAGGACGCGCACGCGGTGCCCCGAGGGACCCAGGGCTCTGCACGAAGCTGCTCCTTGAACTCACCCAAAGGGCGCCGAGAGTCAAAAGTAGAGCCCGGCGCCGGTGCAGGGCTGACCGAGGGAAGGCCAGGGCTCGAAGGACGATTCTGTCCCCTTTGCTGTGTCCCGAGGAGAGCTGTGGGCGTCCGAGGGCAAGACCTCCCTCGACACAGCCACCGGCTCCCACTCACGCTGGAGTCCTCATGGCCTCACACACCAGCCCTGTGACCCGGGCAGGAGAGCTGCCCGCAGCGCAGAGCCAGCCTGCGGCGAGGAGGGACGCTCCGTCCGCACCCTCGGGTTCAGGAGCGGGGATCCTGGACTGGGGTCCTGGGCTGGGGCCAGGTCCCCGCTGGGCTTGCTGTCACTCTCTCGACGTGCAAACGGGATGAGCCGTGCATGTCCCGCTCCTGCGGGAGGGATGAGGCCGCAGAGGGAGAGGCGGCTGTGCACCGGCATCCACAGGTGCAGAAATCACGTCGCTGGGGAGCGGGCTCCGCCTCCCACCGGGCGCCGGCCAGGAGGGGAGCTGGGGAGGCGGCGGGAAGAAGCAGGCGCTGGGAAGAACGTGGAGACCCCCAGGGCCTCAGACAACCGCGCTCTTCCCCTTCAGAGCTCAGACCTGGGTCGTCAAAGCGAGTGACCGGGCCCGATGGAGCAGGCGACACGTCCCGGACGCACCCTTGTGTGGGCGACGGTGAGCAGGTCCCTTGGGTGCTGGCGACGATGGCGCACGCTCTGCGCGGAGCCTCCGCAGAAGGCTGGCCCGAGAACGCGGGCTCAGCTGCCCTCGCAACTCCCCGGCCGGCTTTCGGGTCTCCTACGCCCGGCCCGGATTCTGCACTTGTGATGTTCTGGGGCAGCGGGTCTCGGCTGGCTTTTAGGGACCAGGAACAGGTATGGCCTACATGTCACACGCATGTACACACATGCACTCACACACACACTCCGCGTGGCCCCTGCCATCAGGAAATGTGGGAGGTCCTTCTGACGGCGTCTCCTTTTCTCGCCCTCCCAGAGCAATCACTTATCCACATAAAAGCAAAACAACTCAGTCAAAGACCCAGAGGTCAACACAGGGCCCGGCATCGACAGGATAGGAGCACACTCTCAGGACGCGCGAGGCAATCGACGCGGGCCTGGGGGCTCCGCACACGCGCCCATGCCAGCTCCTGGCAGGCCAGCGGCCCTCTGGGACTCTTCCCTAAGACGGAGACACGTACGTTTTGTCCCACTTTCTGAGAACTAGTAATTCTATAAACCAAAAACAAACAAGAAGTTACATCATCCTTCAACAAAAACTCATCCTGGACAGACAATGACATGCATGTGGCGGGCGGTGGCCTGGCTCACGGCGGCAGGGGGAGAGCCGCCACCAGCAGCCACAGATGCAGCGCGGCGCACACGGTCAGTCGGCTGCAGCTCGAGGGCGCTCAGATGGGCAATGTAGGCTGAGCTGACCAGAACCTCCAGTGAGTGCGTGAGACACAGACACACAGAGACGTCAAGACAGAGACACAGAGAGACACAGACCCACGGAGAGGTGGGTGTGGGGCGTGGCTGGCGGGGTCCGCTGTGCGCTTGTGGGCCTTGTTAACTCGTGTGCGGGGACTGGAGGGGCTGACCCAGGTGAGACCCACACTCGCAGTTGCATCTCAGCCCCGGCCGTGGACCGTGAGCCCAGACTCAGGACTCAGCCTGGTCTCACACACGGAGCCACCCCGTCTGACTTGGCCTAGCTCCCGACACAGGGCCAGGCACCGGCTTCTCCCCGGTCTTCCTGACCTTCCGGCTTGAGCTGGAAGCGCCCACCTCCTCCTGTGCCTTTCGGACCTACAGGACAGAGGGAGGGTGCTTGGCGGGTGAACAGCAGGTGCCAATGCACAGGAGACACCCAGCCACCCGACCTCTGATGCCCACACGGAACTGCCCCACCCTCGGTGCATTCCACAGTCTTCTACGGGAAGACCTGCTATGGCCGTGCCTGCAACTCTGTCTTCACAAATCTAACAAAACATGTTTTTGGGGGTTGGTAGGAAAACAGCAAATTGCCTCTAGAGAGTGAAGAAAAGCCTCCAACCCTCAATTACACCAAACTCCCTTGGGACATTTATTTGAGAGACCATTTGTCTGAAAAATATACATTAGAAAAACACTAAGAATTTGTTAAAGGAAAGTTAACACTGGTATCTTCTTAGGAAAGCAAACAACCACCTACGAGGGTCATAGCACGTATGGCTGAAGACTTCCACCCCCAATCCTCCCGCGATGAAATGCGCGTGGGGTGGGGCGGACCCGCGGACTCCCGGCAGCGCCACACGCCATGTAACCCTAACGTGCAGCCAACAGCCACACTCCCAGAGAGCGTCACCGCGGGGCCTTTGCTCGGACTGTTCACAGTGTCGCACTTCGCTGCCGACGTCACGGAACCAAATTCTGACACGCAAGGGCTTGTGCTCTAAGTGTAAAAACGAATGATGAGATTTTCATCGGGGCCCAAACGTCCGCAGCACCCGAATCTCATCTGCTGTGGAAATTCATTTTATCAGCCACTTATCACACCCTCAGTTCTTCGTTTTAAAACTGGAAACTTTGGGTGTTTCCTTGTTGCCACTGATAACTATGCTTTGAGCCATTAAAATTCACAAAAATACTTATTTCATGAATTATTCATCAACACTTGGCAGAAGCACCCACTGGATAATGTAATGATGACAGATTACTCCAGACACGTTCTCTTCCGTTCTCACCAACACGCCAGCGACCCGCAGCACAGCCCGGGCCCTGGCTGAGGTCCCTCCTCCAGGGGCCTTCGTCCCACAGCCCTGGTCGGTCACGCGGGGCCCGTGCAACCTCGGAACCACCTGCCTCCCAACGGAGACAGCCGAGCTGCCACGCAAGCCCCCACAGGCCACCTCGGGGCGCGGCTGGCTCCGGGCACAGGCTCCGGCAGTCCAGTCCCGAGTTCTCTTCTCCCGCCGCCAGGCACGGGCCAGCTGTGGGGACAGCGCCGGCCGGTGCCCCTGAGAGGGAGGAGCCACAGCCCCACTCACCAGCCAGACCCTGGTGCCATCCTCATTTGCCAACACGGCATGTCTATGACCAACCCTGAACAAAGGAGCCAGTGGAAATCCACGTCCAGCCTTCCGAGATGAGCGTGGCGACTGTCACCTACATTCCAAGAGCAGACGCAGCCTGTGTCGCTCCAGAGGGACACCAGGGCAGGGGCCGTGGCCCCAAACCGCCAGGGCCCACCAGGGTGATGTCCTGCACACACCTTCCACCCCGAAGGAGGAGGAACACGGCCAGCACCGCCTCTGAGCCTGCTCCGGAATTCCCAGCATCCGTGTGGATTTTGGTCACCAGCCCCAGCACCCGGCCCTGACACGCCAAGGGCACCAGAACGTCTCCTGCCTCTCTCGGTCCACATGCACTGTCACCCTGCGACGTCTCCACCGCAAACACCAGGAGCTCCCAGTAAGCGAGGACCCGCCCGCAGAGGACGCACCTGTGCTTGTCTTCAGGAGAAGCCACAGAGCCACGATGTCCTGGGACAGCAGGGAGACAAGGCTTAAGGTCATGCTGCCACCACCGGCCGGTCAGGAGCCCACCGCCCGCCTCCCGGAACGCCCTCCCAGGGCACACAAAGGAAGCCGGCACAGCACCATCTTGGCTGAGAGCGGCAACGCCACACCTCCCTGCGCCGGCTGCGCAGCCCGGGTCTGCAGGGCCGCCGTTGCTGCTCCTCCTGGGGCCTGGATCCACCGTCCCCGATTAAGGAGCCGGGATCGGCTCACTTACCCTGTCACAGGCAGCTTAACTCCTGAGATCCTGCTGGCAGCTGAGCAGCTGCTGGCCGCAGCTCAGGTTCCTGGTGTCGCCTGTCCAGACCCTCCCTGCAGGGGCCCCACACTACCAGGTCCCGACCAGTGACCAGGGGACCTGAGCCTGTAGGAGCCGTGCTCAGCCAAGTCTCGACCACCCACCGGGGGACCTGGGCCTGCAGGGGCCGTGCTCAGCGGGTCCCGTCCAGTGACCATGGGTACTCTCCCTGCAGGGGCTGTGGTAAGTCGGGTCCCGATCACTGGACAGGGGACCTGGGCCTGCAAGCACAAACCGCCCACGGTTCCGCTGCCTGGAAGGGGCCTGGGCCTCCGCCCCTGGCGACACACTGCTGTGGGCCTGGGAGAGCAGCCTCTGCACCGAGACAGCGGCTACTTCTGCTGCTCTCCTGGTCCCCGCACCGAGGCCCTCTAAAAGCGGGCAGTTCAGGAGCCCACCCCACCGAGCGCACGGGAAATACACAGCTCTCCGCGGCTCCCACAGGTGGGACTCGGGCCGGCGAAGCCAGGCCACTCAGGGCCAGTCCCAGCTCCACAGCCTGCTGTCACCTGGGCAAGACGCTTCCCACCGTCTGACACCTCCATTCCTCAGCCATACGCCTCTGAGCGGTGAGAGGTGAGGATACAACACTCAGAGCTCCAGGCCCTGCCCCGGGAGACGCTGGCCAGCCTCGAACCTTTCCCGGGACCAAGAGTCCAGCTCTCGCCATGTGCGCTCCCTGAGGGGGACGCCTGGAACCGAGGCCGCTAGGACCTCTTCGGAGCAGCAGCTCACTGCCCGCCCAGCCGCGGGCCAGCTCCCCGGCCCTTACCTCTCGGCCTCCCGCACCCAGGCTGCGTGTGGGTCACAGTCAAGCCGCCTGCCCTGTGAGCTGGGCCTCGGGCTGGGGCCTCCAGGGCACTGTGGCTCTTCTCTAACCCTGGTCTCCATCCCACCGTTTGCTCCATGGGTCGCGCTCTCACCATCGGCACCCCAGCGTCTCCACCGGAGTCCGCAGGCCTGAGCCGCCAAGGGCTCCGGGGCAAGTCAGTGCGGCTGAGTCCAGTGTCTCCTCACTTCCTGCCTCCAAAGCCCCCACACTCAACCCACCCCCTCTGCTTGGAGCCACGGCCCCTCCCCGAGCACTGGCGGGACACCATGGGCCGTGGCGTGTGGAAAGGGTCACAGCGAAGAAAGGACCACACCCCGAGAAAGATGTCCTCACTCGGAAGGGTCTCGGTTTCTAAGCTCAGGAACAGCGAGAGGAACGGGGGCTCCTCTCGGGAGGCGGCACCTATGGCGCGAGGGGGGCCTTTCTCATAGACACGAGGATCCCGCCAAGGCGCCTGGCAGCTCCGGGGTGCGTGGCAGAAAGACGTCCTCAGAGTGGACGGAGGTCGTGCCTCCCCACTACTCGGGCCAACAGCGCTGTACACGGACCCAGGCCAGGCCCCCACGCTCTCCCTGCTGGTGTCCTCGTAACGGCGCTGCTCCTCTCCTTGGCTCGGTCCACAGGCCGTGCCTGAGACGCACACGCGGCCGGGCCGAGCCCACGCCACACACACATAAGTGCACGCCAGAGCCGTGGCCATCCACCCAGGACACGTTCCTTGCACTTTCTTGCAGGCTTCCCTTCAGTTCGGTTTCGAACTGATTCTGGGAGCCCAATCAGCTCAAACCCAGCCTTCCAGGCAGGCCCCCAGAAGCCTCTGGAAACGTCACGATCGGCTCATTCCTCCAACGTCCCTGTGCTCAGGCCAGGGCCCCAGGGCCTCACTCACGGCTGAGCTGTCCCTGCCTTGGGATGCTCTCGAGGCCACTTGGTCTGTGTTTCACTGCATTTTGTGGACGTCTTCTAGTCCGCTACTCATTTAAAGTTTCGCCTTCCCATTAACACCAGCCGAGTCTGCGGGCGTCAGGACTGCCGACAGCGCTGCTCAGAGCGGCGCGGGAAGGAGCCATTTACTTACATTCGCTTTTGTTCAGCCCTTCCTTTTAATCTGCGTGCCGCTTTCTGTACCCGTGTGCAGGGTGTACATGCGTGCGGAAGGTATGTTAACACGGAGAGAGGCGGTGTGGATACGCGAGCTAGAAGCTGTGGGGGGTGCGCACTGCGGTTTAGGTGGTGGCAGGCGGGGACCCCGGCACGGCCTTGCGCAGGGCGCGCAGCAGAAGCGCTGGCCACAGGGAGCCGCGGATGTGGGCAGCGCCCGGCACCCCAGGGGGAGAGTCCGCCCGGCCCTGTCTGCATGAGCTAAACAGGGAGGCTCTCCTGCCTGGAGGGGAGATGGGATCCCACGTGTCAGCCCCCACCCCCTGCACCTTGGGGACAGCTGGGTGGGGCCCGGGACCCAGCGTGCAGCGGGACCACGGCCGTCACCCCGGCAGGCTTCCAGAGCCACGGCTCTAGCTGTTCCCGCACAGGCGTGGCGGATGGGGGTGGGGCTGCTCGGACAGGAACCCCTTTCTCCTCCTCCCAAATGGACGATTCCATTTAAAAACCTGACCAGCTGGGCTGCAGCCACCAGGCTGTGGGGCAGGTACACACTGCAAACCCAAACAGCCGGAACCTTCAGTCAAATAAAACCCACAGCAGGCACTGGACGCGGGGCGGGTCAATCTGCCCCCAAGATGCTTCCTGCCGGGGCTGAAGGGCAGTTGGGGGAGTGCGGGGTCCACGGTGCCCTGTCCGCCGGCAGCAGCGGGCATCCCCCACCCCCGTCACACACCTGGAAGCACAAAGCTGCTGCCGATTTCGGAAGGCGCAGAGAAGGGTGTGTTTCCCAGGCTGGCCCCAGGGCGGTCTGTCTCAGGCCCCTCCCAGGCTCTCTATGGGAATTTAGGCTCCTTGGTCTGAGGCTGAGCTGGAAGTTGAGAGCTCGCCTGACAGGAGCTCACCTGGTGGGAGCACCACCTGCGAGGGTGCTGGGGCCCGCCCAGTGCGGGACTTTGCAGTTTCGCGGGGGTGGTGGGCGGCAGGGAGGGTGGCTGAGGATTCCAGGCAGGGGCCAGGCCGGAGACAGGCGTGGGTGCTGCCGCTGTACTCGGGAGATGCCGGGAGGACCGGGGCTCCCGGGGAGGCCCATCAGGTCTGCGTCTGCGGCAGACGTCTGGGACACAGGTGGCTGGTTGGGTGCTGTGCACCCACAAAAGCTGCTTCCCCAGACATGTTCCAAGTGGAGGAAACATTCAAGACACGCGGGTGGAGAGTCGCGGCGCAGGTCGTGCCTGGTCTGGCCCCAGCTCTGCTGTGCCCACGGCAGCTTGCGGTCACCCCACGCCGCTGGGTCACAGCACTGGGAAAAATTTCACTCTTATTTTTAAAACTCTGTAAAGCTAAGGTGTTTTATTTTTAATGCCCTTCACCTGTGCTCTGCAGAATGCCATGAGATGAGGGGGCTCAGACCAACCTCAGGGACTGGCAGCAGGTGGCTTTTGGAGAGGAGGAGGAGGGACTGCGACTCGAGGCCCTAATGGGGCCGGGGAGGCAAAGTGGCGTATGGAGGGCAGAGGCCCGGTGAGATCCACGGGGTCCCCGGTGGGGCAGCGCGGCCTGTGCTCGGGCGGGTCTGGAAGCTGCACCCAAGCACATGCTTGGCCCGGGGGGGCTCACGTCCCAGTGCCCAGGTCCCAGTGGGGCTTGCGGGGTGCAGGCCAGGGACAGAGACGCCCCGCTGGGCTGTGGGGCAGGAATCACCACCCCACATGTGCCTGCTCTCCCCACGAGGACATGGGCAGAAGAGGCGGCCAGGCTCCGGAGACGCTGGCATGTGACAGCGTGCGCAGTGTGGACAGGAGGCTAAAGCTCCCGGCGGGCAGGGCTCGGAACTGCGCAGCAACGCGGCGGACGGCGGCCCGGAGTCTGCGCTCTGAGCCGCGAGGCCCGTCCCCGCGAGCATGTGCACCCGCCTGGGAGGAAATTCTGTAGCTGGGCACTGCCCTGCAGGCCTCTCTCTGCCGCCACAGAAATAAGCACAACCAGGCAGCCAGGGTGCAGCAGTGGACCCCAGAGCCGGCCAGACCCCGCTGTGAGTCACCATGGGAGGCCCCAGCCGGGAGGCAACAGCAGCCTCCGCTACGGGCCACAGCTGCTGCAGCGTGTGCAAAACCGGGTCATGAAATGCGAGTCGATAAATTTAAAAATGCAAACTTCAGTTGCCTTCTACACTGTCATGTTTACGGTGACTTTTTCACCTGACGCAGGCAGAAGTATGATAGATGTGTGGCATGCCAGCAATTTCCAAAACTTTCCAACATTCCAACGAAATCCTACTTTAAAAATCTGCCTTTGTTCTCTTGTGGGATGAGGATGGTACCTGGAAAGCGTGTGGAGAAGGTGCGTGCACCCTTCAGGAAGACGCCCCCCAAACAGGGAACCAGGCGCTGGGCCCTGTGCGCACAGTGAGCTGCGGCGAAAAGCACGTGCCCAGACGTGCCGTGGTCACGCCCAGGTTCTGAGCTGGCTCTGCTTCTGGGAAGGAAATCACCTCGCACACAGCCCGCAGAGCAGCCGGCCCCCCACACACGGGCCAGGAGCAGGAGCAGGTCTCCAGGAGCCTGTGCCGTTCAGGCTCCAAATCTGGTCCCTCTCCTGGACGCCGATGAATATCCGTCTGCATGACGCCCCTAAGTCTTCACATACAACATGTGACCCCACGGCTTTCTCTGCAGCACCCGGCGCGGGGCCTGGCAGGCAGGAGACACTCCGTGTGCGCGCTCAGGTGACGGGGGAAGGGAGGAAAGACCCTTTTGGGCCTTGGAAATCTTTTGTTAATTTATTAGTTTTTAGCTCAAAGAAAGCACATTTTAGTTTCCTGAAAATCTGTTCCAAGACATAGAAATCACGGAAGTCCTATGAACACCTCTTGTGGGCAGTCCTGAAAAATAAAGGTTTATTTGGAAGAGCAGCTCTGCCTCACACACGGTTTGAACGACATTGCAAATGGCTACCTGTGGCCATCGGTCCTATCTGTGCTAATCAAGGGTCTTCGCTCTCTCCCCAGGCGCGGTGTCCGGGAGGAACTGTGCTGGTTTTACTGGGCACGTGCCTTCCCAGAGGTCTTCAGACACAGGAAGGGGGCCGGGAAGGGTCTGCGGTTTTCACTGCCTGCGGACAGGTGAGGCTCCCCAGGGCTGAACAGTGACGGATAAAGTGAGAAGAGAACGTCACAGGCTTGCGCAGCGGATAAGAGGAAAAGGAGGGACTCAGACGTAGCTCCACCTCCTGCTCAGCACACGTCTCTGTGGGGCCACCACAGAGCCGGCTGACGATTAACGTGCACCCCACCAACCGTGTGCGCAAAGCCGCCCACGCGGGAAGGTTCGCCTGCGCCGTCGGGGGCTCGGAGAAAAGCGCCCGGCCCTGCCCCGAGACGCCCGGCCAGGCACGTGGCCCCCACCACCGCCTCCTTTCCTGTTCTGTGTATTCCGGATACGCGGTTTTACGGGAGCGAGGCTGCACCCGGAGGTGCTTAACAACCTTTGCGGCCCGTTGTGCAGCATTAGAAGAAGACACGCAGCAGGCAGAGCGTGCAAGCACCGTGCGCCACGCACCCTGGTCTCGGCAGCCACAAGCTGTCAGGCCATTTGCACTCCCTCCCCATCAGCGCGAACTGGTCGGTGCCAGTGAACAGCCACCTGGCGTCCGGAAACGCGCTGTGAGCACAGCCGCAGAAGGAAGCTCCCGCCCTGCGTCTGGTCCCTGAAACTTGTGGACACAAATCCTCCCGTCAGACCCCGTCCACTTCCTCTGAAGTACAAAAACACACGGCGAGATTTCCACTGACGGTGAAATGGGTGCGTGTTGCTTGGGTGCGCCCAGCCCCTCGCTGGCGGGATGGCACCGGCTCAGGTCGCCCTCAAGGTCAGCCACAACCAGGACGGTGACACCACCGGCCCTGCCCGCAGCACCGGCGTCGGTGGAAACGTCCTGCGCTCCCTCAGGCTTCACGCTTTCAAGACGCGCTTGCACACGCCATCCCGCCTGCCCCTCCCAAGCCCAGCACGGCCGGGAGGCTGGACAGACGGCCGCGAGCAGGGCGAGGTGGGGGCCCAGCACTCCCCTCGCCAGCTGGGAAAGGCTGACAAGTCAGTTAAAAACTCACTTTTCTTCCCCTCGCGCCAGAAAAGTACAAATGTCAGACGCGGCGCAGGCTGTGCTCCGGCAGACGGGCTGGGGCCGCCGTCCCCTCTCCCGGCCCTTCCTGCCCTTAAACTCCCTGAGGTCCAGGATTCAAGCCCCAGGCGGCAGAAGTGGTGTCCCCTCCTCTGCTGGGGCACTCTGACTCCAACTCAGTTGTTAGCAGCCAAGCGTCTGTCGCTGAACGTGGGCAGGGCCGTCCTGGCCCGGCAGCCGTCTGCCGGCCTCTCCCGTCAGACTCCCCGCAGCCTGGGCCGCGGATCTGAGCGCGCCGTCGGGAACCTGGACGTTAAGTGCAGAACACGAGAGGAAGGAGACGGAGCACGAAACAGGCTCGGCTGCCGGGTCGCCCTTGCTGGGCCGGGTCGGGTGGCAGAGGATGGGGGCCCTGGCAGCGACCGCGTGGGCACGGAGGCAGCGTCTGGGGAAGGCCCTGGAGGGAAGTGGTGGCCGACACCCCAAGGGCCCCGTCCAACCCGAACTGGGACGTGGCGCGGAGACTCCACGGTCCCAGCTGCCTGCGCCCCCCAGGGCGGCCGCTCTGCTGTCCCTCCTGCAGCAGCCGCGAGGAAGGGGTGGTGGGTGAGCTGCGGCCTCGGACCCCAAGGGGAGGGGCCGCCGCATCCGAGAGCATGCGTGATGCGGGGCCAGCCCCCAGGACTGCTGGGCCCCGTGACCTTGATGCTCTGGAGCCACGGGGGCCGCTGACTCTGACCACACCCAGAGAGTGTCCTCGAATCCCACCCGCCACGACCAAGGGAGGCAGGGGAGGAGGAACCTCTGGTGCCCGGGCGGGGCTGTTCCTTGTCAAAGCGTAAGGAGACACTGGCCAAGAGCCGTTCCCACCTTTCGCTGGGGCGGCCCGTACAGCCCGGTGGGCGCAGCCCCGAGGCCAGGAGAGCTGGGCTCGGAGTCCCCAGGGCGGCAGTGGGACATGGCCCAAGGGCCGGCCTGTCACCAGGTGCCTGCTGCGCAGTGGCTGGGGACCCCGCTCTCTCCTCCAGCTGTGTCCCCGCTCCCCTCTCATGCAGCTCCTTCCACAAATACTTTATGTCGATCACGTCTCCTAAATAACTAAAACGCTAGTCTTCCTGCCCCCAGACCTGCTCACATGGTGTCCTTTGTTTGTAAAACGTATTCTCAGACGTTTCCCGCTGACTTCCCAGTCGCACAGCTGCTCTGCGTGGTGGACACTCAGAACAGAGTCTCGCTGCCTTGGGGGAGGCGGGCAGAAGCGAGACCCCAGCACTTTGTCCCGGCCCTGCCCCACAGCGCATGACCCGGAGAGGACAGGTGGCCCCTCCGTTCCCGCGTCCCTGTGGGCCCGTGTGGCTCTGCTCCGAGGAGCAAAATCTCCCTGTGGCACTGCCCACTGCACTGCCATCCCTGGGGACGCACGTAACTAACCCATCAGGTGTCTGTGCCGTGTCTGAGGTCATTTTGTCTAAACGAGGTGATGTTGGCCCAATCACAGACTAGAACTTAACCCTATAGAGGCTACACTCCTCACTTAGCCTCAATGCCCCTAAAAGGGAAAAGGATGTTACTATCTCACAAAAAGGTAAACTGAGGCAACTGCCAGTTGAATGAAGGGCAAGTCTCACCTCTGGCAGAGCTCGAGCTTGTTCTAGTCTGGCAACCTGGTCCCAGCCACTCACACCACCTAGCTCCCCTCTCCTCCTCCCAGGACCCTCAGGCGGTCTTCCCTCCCCTCAGGTGGTCAAGCCTCCTCCCTGCCACTGCAGAGTGCTCTGTGTGGCTCCCGAGTTGGTGCCCATAACCGGTGGGCTCCGTGTCCCCAAAGGATGCTCCCGTGGCACTCCTGCAGCGCTGCCACCCCTGCCTGCCTGGTCACCTGCATTGCGGCGGCAGGTCCACAGGGAGACGGGCAGAGTGGGAGGAGCCCAGGCACAGACAGAACTCAGGGATGGCAACTGTCATCCTGTAGGCACCTGCTGTCTCTCTGCCACATCCACAGATGGCAGTTAACACCGACTGGCCCCATCTGTGACACAAGTGAGTTCCGACGGGACAGTGAATGCAACGTCCTGTGATGCCAAGCTCTGAATCTGGTGGGGCAGATGCCCCGACCCCCACCTGCTGACCTGTCCTCACCTTTCTAAGCGTTTTCCCAGCTGGGGACCGGCCCCACTGCAGCCCACGTCACACAGACGAGGAATTCAGCCACCAAGGGAGCACGCCCTCGCCACATCCAGGGACTTCCTGAATGCAGGGTGGAAGGAGCGACCCCTTCGCAGACAGGAGTGCTCGGCTGGGACTGTGGCTCCTTGCGCAGCTGCTGCGGGACGCTCTGTGCACCTGAACCGAGCTACACGCACCAGGAGCCCAGCGCCAACAGGTGCCCAGGCGTCCCCTCATCAAGGGGATCACAGGCAGCGCTCTGGCTGGCGCCAGGCTGCGTGCCGCCCCGATGAGCTCAGACCTGCCCCCGCTGCGTCTCCGACGGGCCCGGAGCCGGCTGGCCCCGACTGATGTCTGCACCTGGCGTGGGTGTGCGCCTGCCGGCCAAGGGGAGGTCTCTGCCTCAGGTAGCGATGACATGAATTAGAGCCGAACGGTAACTGGGCTGCGGAGCTCGTCTACGCTGAGTCCCTGTTCCTGGGCCCCTGAACCAGCGCAAATTCCAAAGGGGACACGGACTGCACCGCCAGTGACCTCCCGAGATGTCCTCCTCGCCGGTGCAAGGTACCCGTGAGCGGCACGTCCGTGCTGCACCCCTGCTGCTCCCAGCACGCCGCGGTGGCACCCGAGGGACCGAGACTCACCCTCAGCCATAGAGAGCAGCCAGGAGCACCACTCGGAGTAAATGTAGTAGCTTTTCATCTCGGCCACGGAGATGCAGGCAGGCTTTCCGTCCCCCATGGCTGAGGCCCACCGCCCAGGGGAGGTGTGCTCTGCCCTGGCTCACCACGCCCCCTCGGGTCGCAGCAGCTTTCTGCGCTGACCTTTGTCCCCTGGATCTGCCTGGGGACCAGCTGACTTTCTTCCCTCCCTCCCCCATAACCACACGGGCTCACATGTCACCCCACCCTGCTGTTTACACAGGACTCCAGGCGGATGTACCGGGCGGAAAGGAACGGGCCCCAGCTGTTCCCTGCCCCGCTGGAGGCACCAGGGACACCCGTGGGGGCGTGACCTCCCTTTGTTTCTGAACAGGCAACAGGAAGATCACAGCACCTGGTTTTCCACTCTGCCGGGGAAAGGCACATTGTTGGAGGAGTCAGACGGTCCCACCTCGACTTCCGGCTCCTTCCATGAAGTCCCAGAGCCCTGACGCACTGCAACGTGGGGACACACAGAGGTGGAGGGGAGGCAGTCTTTCCCCTTTCTTTTCTCTCTTTCTCTCTCTGAGCAGAACAGAGACAAAGGGGCCACGTCCTGATCTCAGGCCTGGACCCGGCCTGGCGGGGGAAGCAGGACAGACATCCACGCGCCTGCCTGCCCCTCCCGCGGCACGTCAGACGGTGGCTTCCATGGGTGGACAGCCCGGAGGGTCACCTCAGTTTGCACCCAGCAGGTAAGGCAGGGACGCGTCCGTGCGCTCCCACCAGTCAGTGGTGGTGAGGTTCCTGTCACCTGCTGGACTCCAAGCCTGGTAACCGGCAGCTCACGCCCCACGGGCACTGGGTGGCCCTGTCCCGAGTTGCACCGGCCTAGGGGTAGGGGAGCCGTGCGTAGGTGGGCACTGCCACCCGTGTTCCTCAGGGACACCAACTTGCAGAGACCCACGGCGACCCCACAGTGACCCCAACCCCACAGAGACCCCACGGCGATCCCACGGCGACCCCAACCCCACAGAGACCCCATGGCGACCCCACAGTGACCCCAACCCCACAGAGACCCCATGGCGATCCCACGGCGACCCCAACCCCACAGAGACCCCATGGCGATCCCACAGAGATGCTCAGAGACTCAAGCCTCGCAGAGCCCAGGACCCTACAGATACTCCACAGAGAAGCCACAGAGACCCCACAAAGACCCCACAGAGAGCTGGCATTGGGGTGGGGGCCTCGCAGCCCCTCTGGCCCCATGTTCCCCTCTGGCCGAGCAGAGCCACCTGAGTGGCCTGAGGCAACAGGAGCTGGTGGGAGGAAGCCAGAAATGACGATTTCAACCAAGTTTCCAGAAATCAAAATAATAATAATAATAATCACCAGATTTCTGCAGACCATGGAACCTTTTCTCACAAACAAAAGTGACCAAAGAATGTAAGAAAATATCCCCATGCAAGGGTTTCTCCGGTGAACAAAGGCACTTCAGGGAGGGACGGCCCGGGAGGCCACGCACCCGCCCCGCAGCCTGGGCGGCTCTAGGAACCGAAGAGAGTGCTGCAGTGAAGGCGAACGCTCCCTTCCTGCTTTTCGTGATTTCTGGAAAGACAGACACCAGATTCGCCAACATCAAAGCCCCCGCGGGCCAGACCCAGTTAATCAATGGCCACATTTCAATGCTGCCTTTTCCAAAATGCTCGCTCACAAGTAAAGCTACTTAAAGGAAAACGTGGGGCTTTTCCCGGTGACCTCTCACCTCTGGCCTCAGAACTGACACAGTCCGGCCGGGCACGGGCAGCACCGCGTCTGCTCGAGCGAGGCAGTCCCAGCGCCGGCACGGCGGCAACCCGGCGCTGCTTCCGGAAGGGCCTCACTGAAACTCAGAGCTGTGTTTTCGAGGTTTCCAGGTGGTCGGTGAGAAGCATCCACCTAAGGGGCATTAATTTTCAAAAGAAAGAAAAAATTCCAAGACATCATCCGTCAGGTGTTCTAACGTTCCTGCGTAAACAGCTGAGGGGCGGTTTCCCCCAGAATTCTTTCCAGCAGAAAATCTTCTCTTTGCACAGGATCTTACGCACACACATTTTTCCTTTTTGCATTAGCTACCAGGAAGCTCAAAGGGAAGTTCTGCAGTGATCACTCACCCCACAGGACCCGAATGAATTTATCTGCTTTTAAAAATTAGTTCCGGTTCTGTTTAAAACCGTGCCAACCTCAAACACACTTCTGAAAGGAGATTTCCAAATTCTACGTAAAACTGAAACTCAGTCCCAAATGCCCCAGAGCAGAAGGGAACATGGTGGAGCCCCCGCTCCGTGGGATCTAGCGCCCCTCACAGGCGGCGCTACGGGGCAGGGCAGTCAGGAGCGTCCGCACTCGGCGGGCTCACGAGACCCCTTTCCAAGACATTCGCTGCACTCGGGCCAGGAGGGTGTCTCGGTCCCCGTTTCTCGCTGAGGAGATGCCGGGGTCCCCGTTTCTCGCTGAGGAGATGCCGGGGGTTTCCCGTTTCTCACTGAGGAGATGCCGGGGTCCCCGTTTCACGCTGAGGAGATGCCGGGGTCCCCGTTTCACGCTGAGGAGATGCTGGGGGGGTCCCCGTTTCTCACTGAGGAGATGCCGGGGTCCCCATTTCTTGTTGAGAAGATGCCGGGTGTCCCCGTTTCTCACTGAGGAGATGCTGGGGGGGGGTCCCCGTTTCTCACTGAGGAGATGCTGCAGCCTTGCGGGGAGGGGCAGGAACTGGTCAGAACTAGCATGTGCCAGGCGGGTGTGGGAGTCACACACGGCGTCGCCTCCCTCACACTGCGCGGGGCAGACGTCAGGGGACTGGTCAGGAGGCCACACAGCTCAGGCTCAGCTGAGCACAGTCCGGTTCTCGGTGTCGCAGACTGTCCAGGCCCGCGGGGGAGACAGGAGGGACGGCGTCACGAGGGGCTCCCCTGCCGCTGTGCCCACCGGGCGGTGCTGGGCGGCGCCTCCTGAGCCCCCTGCCCCTCGATCCAGGGTTTGCTGCCCCGACTCTTCCCTCTCCTTCCCCCTGGCAGATCGGACGGGACCGGAGGCTCAACCCTCCCGGCCGGGCGGAGGGCCGGGGGTCTGCAGATGCCCGAGCTCACCAGGAGCCGGCGCCACCATGCACACTGTAGACATCGGGGCGTCTGCCCGGGCCCCACACAGGTGCCCCGTGTGCCTGCGGCCACGGCAGCCACTCCTCCAGTTCCACGGCAGACGCCGTGTCCCTGTCCCCGGGCGGGCACAGAACAGAAACCAGCGGCAGCGCCCTTCTCTCCAACGCGTCCCCTGCGCCCACTCTGCTCTGGAAGTTCATTTGCGAAAGCGGGACTAAGACCCGTGGGAATTTACATGGTGCCGTCCGGCGGAGCACGGCCGCGGTGCCACGAGGGAGCCGCTGCCGGCTGCCCAAGCAGGGGTCGTGGTCGGCTCTGGCTCGGCCAGGACCGATGATGGCTCCGCCCGATCCACTCCCCCGAAAACGCCCCTCGCAGCACGGAGGACCCCCCACTGCCCACGGCCCCGCCAGAGGGGCCCCTCCTGTTTGCTGGTCAGAGGGTGAAGGAAACACTACCGGGAGGGGCCGCCGCTGAGGGATGCCCCACGCCGGTCCCCAGGCCCCCACGGACGCACCACCCCGTCCGCCTCACCTGGCTTCAAGCAGCCCGTGGTCCCCCGGCGCCTCCGGGGCAGCGACCAGAGCCGACGCAGGGTCCCCCGCGAGGTCCCCTTCTCGGCCATCGTGGTGCCTGTCGCGGGGATGCTGCGAGGCAGAGGCGGCTCAGGGTCTTCGGGCCGCGTTCGACCCCCGATGCCACAGCCGGCACGGCCGAAAGCCAGGCGGGCCTGCACTCTCCCCAGAAACAGGCGCTCAAGTCCCAGCGACCCCGGCTTCACCAAGTCCCAAGAAGGAACCCAGGAGGATTCAGCCACCTCCGTGACGTCCTCCAGCCGTCCTGCCCCAGGCCTGGCCTCCTGCGCCCGCCGCGTAGAGCCACAGAAACGCCGTGTGCCGGAGAGAGACTGGGCAGAGCGGGGCCAGCCGCGCCTGTGTCCCCGTGCGCGTTTCCTGCCTCAGGGGCGGGGGCCTGAGGGGCCGCAGTGCCGAATGTCGCGGAGCCGCTCCGTGGGGCAAGCCAGAAACACCTTCCAGGCTCAGGAAGTCTCGAGTTCAAACAAACGACTACAAACCAGGAGGAAGGGGGGAAGTGGCCACTGGCTGCTGGAAACAAACTGGGAAGTCCCGCCTGGGCGGGGAGGAAGCGATGAGGTGCTTGGCTTGGCGGCCAGGGCTTCCACCGGGAGGAGCCAGCCCCGCACCCTCGCGCCACGGAGGCTTCCTGGGAAGTGAGGTGACGCCCAGGCCCTCCGTGGCCCTGAGGAGGGGTGCTGCCCACGGGCTCTGGAGCAGAGCAGCTGCGGCATCTTCTCGTCATCATCGCCACGACTGCGGTCGTCAGGCGCTGGGCGCCACCCGCAAGGCGGGTCACCGCAGCGTCGCTGTGATTACCACGCGCTCAGCCAGCGAGCGCTCCGGCCTGTCTGTGACGGACGAGCTCTCTCAGAGCACCTCGCTCGCCCTCAGCGAGCCCACGGGATCAGAGCACGCGCGTCCGCTTTGCAGCAAAGCGATGCACTTACCTGGCGTCACTGCCCAGTCGCCCCCGTCCCGTGAGCACGCACAGGCGCTGACAGTGACGGAAGAGACCCCGCCACCGCCCTCCGTCCTCCCGCTGGAGTCGGGACGAGGGAACAGGCGGCAGCACGGGTGTCTGCTCGGCCTCCCAGCTCCACTCGGAGCTTTCTTTTGTGGGGTTTGTACTTGGAGCGCTACAGGTGTCGAAAGCCCACTTCTGCCAGAAAAGACAGAGCCCCACGCACATTGCTCTCCCACCATCCACACCCCCCGGCTGTTACCTGCCCAAGCAACAGGTGGCCCCTGAGGCCGCCCCCCAAGAAGGCAGCGGTGACGCTGCTCTGTGCTGCACCCCGCGACAGAGAGCCTCCAAGTCTCAGCCGCGCAGAAGCAGAGACCAGCACGACGCGGCGTGTCCGGGCTTGTGCGTTCAGGCCTGCTCGTGCCTGCTGTGCCCAAGCTCGGACAGACCAGTCCGAACCCAGAGCCCCACAAAACCCGAGGAAACACAAGCCACGTCTGACGTGGAGCTTCCAGACTCAGCCTCTTCCAATGACCGAGGAACCGAGCCCACACGCTCGGCGCTGCCCTTACCGCCTCGCGGAGAGACACACAGGCACACAGAGACACACACAAACACACAGCACACACAGTTGGCCGTCCAATATGTTATTTCCATCCAGTGGAGCTAGATCAATGCAGCTGTTCCTAAATATCTAAACACGGTTTAAAGATGCTACTAATTTAAACCTTTTTCAAAAAATCGAATCTGAGGTCTGAGCCTCACTCACAGTCTGTTAATTTCTTGTATGTGGCGCGGCCTTCGGGTCGAGGGACGTCATGAAAACCCGCTGCGGTGTCCGGCAGTTGGGCCATGCCCTCCCTGAGCTCCGGCAGCTCCCGTGAAGAACACCAAGAACCACCTGAGAGCCGAGCTCCTCACCCCACGGGCCGCTGCGGCGTTCCTGAGCGCGGCGCTGGGAGGCCCCAGGGGTGGCAGGACACCTGCGCAGGGGGTGGCCTTCTCCGGACCCCAAGAGTGTGCCTTACGCGGTGTCGCCCTGAGCCACTGTGAAGAAATTCACACCAGTACGTGGTGTCCATTTTGGCAGTGAGAGTCTCGGCCACGCCGGGCGCTGTTTGTGCAGGTCTCACATCAAAGGACATGCTGGGCGACTCCAAATCCAGCCCCTCTGGGGATGAGGCGGGTGGGGGCGGCAGCCACCGTGCGGCAGGCGGTGCAGCCACCGTACACGCGTCAGGGCGCAGGCTCCGGGCTGGCCGGGGCGTCTGGAAAAGCGGGGTGGCCACGTGGCCCGCCAGGCTCAGGTGGTGCTGGCGCCGCTCGAGGAGCCCGGGCCCCACCAGTCCGCGGCCGTGTCGGCAAGTGGCCTGGCGGAGCCGTGCCGCCCGCCATGTCTGGACCGTGCCACGTGTAAGCGGGCGCTGCGGCGAGAACGCCTCCTGTCATTTTTGATGACAATTTGCTCCCTCTGACAAGAGAGAGGGGTCAGGGCCTGGCAAGTCCGCAAGAAGCTGAAGTTCTAAAATTCCAAGGCTCCATAACCCAGGAACAGAATCCTCCAGAAAGATGCTAGGTCTTCACACAGTCCCAAATTTGTTACTCCTAAAATGAGCCTTTCAAATGATATGCTTAACTTTTTTAAAATAAAGGCCACCCCACACTGACCAACCAAGGCAAAACCCAGAGCTTGAGCCCAAGTCACACAAACTCAGAAGTCTCTGGAAGCACAGGTGCCGACCGCACGGGGACGCCAGGCCGTTCTCCGCTGTCTGCACTGACCTGTCAGACACGGGGCAGACATGGCTGGGCCAGGTGTTTCACGAAGGGACCAGCACGCGGCACGTGAAATGCTCCCTCCGCTCCGTGCTGGCGACGGTTTGTGTCCGAGAGACGTTCCCGGGAGGCTCCCGCTGCCGCCCCGTCCTCTGGAGCAGGCCTGCCTCTTCTTGTCGCCTGCGCGGGGCCCACACCTGCCCCCAGGGGTGCCGAGCGAACGCACGCAGGCACCAACGCGTGAGTGGTGAGCACCACACCACGCCTGCCAGCACCACCGACTGCGTTTCGGAAGAGAAAACATAAATATTTCTCTTTCAGAACTGACGGAAGGATAAAATCACAAAACCGATACACACGGACAGCCGACAACCTTGTTTTGTTCCCACTTAAACTCCAGACAGCGTATTCTTCCTCTTAAGGATTCGGAAATCAAAGTGCTTTTTAAAAGCTTCATCTTCTAAGATGAAGCATTCTTATAAAAATGAAGTCCTGTCTGGGGTATTAGTTTATCATCCCTGATATCTTGCCAAAAATGTCGTTAATGAAACTTAATGCTATTAACAGTCCTTTCCGTTAGTGAGTTAAGTAGCACAACTGTGCGATGTGAGCATGAAGTCAAGGAATCAGTTTTTATGCTTTCGGGGCTGGTCTCTTTTCTTTAACTTATTAATAAAGGAGTAAAGAAATAAAAAACACAACATTTGCTGAAAACCCAATTCAGAAGCACAAAGGCCACTGTTGGCCCTTTTGTATTTTCAAACTTACAACTTTAGCTTTTCCTGAGCATCTCCTCCCAAAAGCTTGGCTCCCTCAGCACGTGGTCTCCTCTGGGACTCGCTGGGCGAGGCGGGCCAGCGCCCACTCTGCAGAGCGCCACAACTGTGCCGCCGCCCCTCGCGCCTCACACGGCCCCTTCGCTTCGCGCCCTTGCAGGGCCTCCTTCTTCCCGCTTGCCTGGGAAACCCCTGCTGGGATTGTGGGATGATGACACACCTAACAGCACGTGGCGGCAGTAAGAGCCGCGTAGTGCGAGCTCACAATGGCACCTGCAGTGCCGGGCATGTGCGTGTGCACCAGCCGCGACGGGGCGCAGCCCCAGCTCCAGCCATTTCACTCCAACAGCCGGACCAGCCTTCACAGCGGGCGAGGCTACCCGCTCACGGCAGAAAACCCCATCCCTGTCTCATCCAGATACCACTGCAAGAACATGAATACATTTTAACTTCAGTCCTTAACCAGAATTCTCACGTAGGTGACTTGATTTTGCATTTGCTTGTATCAGACGATGGCGGTTGGCTTGTAAACATTTTGAAAGACACAACAGATGTTTCTTCCTCCAAAACCAGAGTTATGAAATGAATGCAACCATATAAATTCTTAATCAGAAGCACAGAAATGTGGAAATACCGTTTACAACAGCATGAATCTGACCGCAAGGATTGGTGACGTGTGCACACAGAGCTGGAGATGGGCCAGACGGATGGAGCTTCAACCGCGAATACGCTCCGTGTGGAGTAGCCGGAGATGACGCAGGGTGTGAGAAGGCCAAGGCCGTGACACTTGGCAGCCACATGAGCGAATGGATTTTCTGGAAAAACACAGGAAACTGACCATCCCTTAGAAGGGGAGACTTCAAATGCAGGCTCCACAATTCAAGACAAGAATGTGGCTGCTAGGGACTCGTCCGGGTGTTCAGCTTCACCCCTCTCCCTTTCTACCCAACAGCATCTGCTTTTGGTGCAAAGACATGTCACAGGACTGCCACAAAGGAATGGTCATTTCCTACTTCAGACTTCTCCAGGGATCCTAGCGACAAACCTAGCTGAAAAGCCCCAGTGCCCTTTGCTACTTAACACGGCATGCTGGCAACACAACTGCGCAATGCTTGTGCTCCTTAAAAGGACTGAGACTAACGACTCAGATAATAACCCCGAATGCTAACTTCTCGGGTATTGCTATCATGACGGTACAGGGGACAAACACTGCCACGCCCCAGGAAGTGGCAGAGTTAGCAGCTGAGATATCACCTGAAATTTAGTTCTTGGATCATGGTGAGCTTGGTGTAAAGATGAGAAGATGCCACAGAATAGGTGGGAAAGAAGATGTCTGGCCTACAGAGAACAGGTGCCACAGCTGAGCCCCAGCGAGTGGGACGGGGCGGCTCCTCCACACCCTCCATCACCTCTGCTCTGATGCAAACCAATGATTTTCTTGTTCAGTATGCGAATAGCTAAAAGTCAATAGTCCAATAAGACAATAGTCTTATTGTCCAGAAAGACAATAAGACTTTAAAGTATGATACAGGTTATATTTTCCCTGTCTTGTATGCAACTTCATCTATCCATCCATCCTCACACCCACCTACCCAACATCCACCCACCCACTCATCCATCCATCCACCCATCCATCATCATCCATCATCATCCATCAGCATCCTCCTCCTCATCATCATCCATCCATCATCCATTCATCCATCCATCATCCTCCATCCATCCATCATCATCCTCCATCCATCCATCATCATCATCCATCATCATCCTCATCATCATCCATCCATCATCATTCATCAGCATCCTCCTCCTCATCATCATCCATCCATCATCCATTCATCCATCCATCATCCTCCATCCATCCATCATCATCATCCACCATCCATCCATCCAGCATCATCCTCCATCATCATCCTCCATCATCATCATCCTCCATCCATCATAATCATCTACCATCATCCATCCATGTGTCATCATCCATCCATCCATCCATCCTCATCCATCCATGCATCCATCATCCATTGTCCATCTATCCATCATCCTCATTGCCATCACCCATCCATCCATCCATCATCATCCAATCATGACAAGAACTATTATTTTATTTCAGGTCAATTAAGGGAATAGGTGGGCCTGGAGTTAAAGATTCTTCTACTATAGGTTCCCCAAGTTTGATTCCTGGACTTACACCATCTACCTCATCTGGGAATTTAAAAATGCAAATTCTCAGACCCTGCTCCAGACTTCCGGAATCAGCAAGTCTGAGGGTGCGGCCCAACAATCTGAGCTTTAACAAGTGATTCAGACACAGCTGTAGTTTGAGGACCACATCATTCGTCTGCCTTAAAAAGCTTAAATCCTTAAATCAACTAGATCCACAGCATTTTTCCCTCAAATGTTTCTTATTTTTTCAACAATTACTGCATATCTCAAGACAAAATCAAAACAGAGGAAAATGCTGGAAAAGGAGCCCATCACATGGGGTGGGGAGTTTGCTCCTGGCCTTGTTCCTAAAGGTCAGGCTGTATATAAAATGTAAATTTTCAAGGTCGAGGGACGCAGGCACACAGACCACAGTGACAGCAGGCGTCACCCTCCTTTACACCCAGTCTGGCCTGGACAGCGAAAGTCTGAAAGTAAAACACAGCAGCAGCATGTTCTTAGCAGCAGCAAAGAGAAAATGCCGGTGGGCTCAGGGAGACGCCACAGCAGGCCAACGTACGAACAGGGGAAAGAGGCCAGTCCCTGCACCGAGCCCCCTGCTATGACCCAGTCCTGAAGGGTCAGGCCCCTGCCCTGAGAACCGCACCAGCTGCCAGGTCTCTGTCCTGGTGCCATTGGCTCACACCTGCCACAGCCCCAACCTGGCCTGGGAGGCTCAATGTCATGAACAACTCCATGAGCTCGACTAAAAGCCATCCTGCTGCAGATGGGGAATTCCTCCGGGGAGGCGCTTGGACCCTGGACCTGCATCGCTGATTAGGTGCACGCTGACCTCCCCTTCCCGACCAGGGAGCATGCACCACACGCCTGCACTCTGCACCATCCACACCACGACACACGGCCCTCCAGGGGGTCTGTGCTAAAGCAAGAGGTCAGAGTTAACCGGTGGTGACGGAATGTGGACCAGGCATCCACCACCCCTCACCAAACACCACGTAGGTGCATAAACGGAGCCATCTATTCAGCTGGATGTAAGGGAATCTTGGTGAGTCTGCAGCTATTACTAACGCAAATGTGTCAGAGGGCACACACCTGAGAACTGCTGCTTAAAATGAGCCCGCGGTCCACACGGAAGGCCTGGCTCAGCACTGGCTGTCTGCACCTTGACGTGTGGGCACTATCACCACGGCTCTTCTGAAACAGCCGTTTTACAATTAAAATGTGAATGTGTCTTTCAGAGCTCACGAAGAAACCTCAATCCCTAAAATCCCAGGGAATGACGTCACTCTTTGGAGCAGTTCCCACTCCGGGGTTCTGACGCCAAGCCAAATGCAGAGGCAAGCAGAGTGGGGAGAGAGAGCGCTCCTGTCCCCTCCCGGCTGGCGGGAGCCTCCCTGCGACTCTGGCAGTCCAGCCCCGTGCCCTTCACCACACGCCAAATGCTGCTCGAGGAGAACCTCGACTCAAGGTTCAGGAAAATGGGGCTGCGTCTCTAAGGAGAAGGGGCAGATGGCACGAAAATGGCTTTATTTTCTTTTGACCCATATACAAGGAACCCGGCAGGTTCAATCACAAAAGTCATCATTAAGAGCATCTTGGTGAGAGCGTCCCACACAATGGTGTTTATGCTGATTTAATCACTGGTGGGCTCGCAAGGTCCACTGGGGGGGGAAGGGAGTGGGGAGAGGGAGAGAGCAAGATGCTACACCCCAACCAAATAACTGAAAGACCTTACTCTCCAAGGAAAGCACCATGCAGACAGCCTGGTAATGGCATATACACCACCACGCATGGCAATATCAGACAAAAGCTCGAAACTCACTTTCAATGGTGTATTATCATTCCCTCTTCATTTCAAGGAAAACCAGTTAATGACGACTCTTCCTTCTGCATCATGCAGCACAAGACGTCAGATGTGACCAACGGAAAGCGACAGCACGAGCTGCCAGCTCAGCGTCTGCCTACTGCGAACGCATGGGTAGGAACCGCACTTCATAGCTTATGTAACATCTCAGCTAATACAGAAAATTAACGTCCGGTGTGCTGTTTGTTCACTCTTGGCCCATACCTTTCTCAAACATCTGTCTTAGGTCTAAATCATATTTGGTGGAGAAAGGCTCCCCCCCCACCCAAGATTTTTCCTGCTCAGAACGAGCCTCGGATGGCTTCGCCCCCTCTCGGAAGCCCTGGGCCCGTGGCCGGTTCGGAGCGCGCAGGTGCCGCCCAGCCCGCCGGCCTCCAGACGCGCACGGACCGGACCGGGCTGGGCTGACGCCCGCCGCGGCGCGAGGGAAGGGACGGCGCCGGCGGAGAGGAGCCCGCGGGCCCGCAGCCCTCCTACCCGTGCGCCGGGACACCGCGTCCAGCCTCCGCACCATCTCCTCCAGAGCCATCTCCTCGCTCCTCAGCCAGAACCTCATCCTCCGGCCGGCGACGGCGACCTGGCGGGCGCGCGCCTCTGCGCCGGGCGGGGCGGGGCGGGCGGGTGCGGACCGCGCGCCGCGTCCTGCCGGGTGGGTCCGGCGCCCGCGGGGTGGGGGGCGCTGCCGCGGCGGGGCGGGGCGGGGGGCGGCTCGGCGGAAGCGGAAGCGGCGCGCGTGTCTCCACCGCGGCCACCCGGGAGGCGTGCGTGCGCACCTGCCGCGGCCACCTGGGTCATGCGTGCGCGCCCCCGCACTCACCTGCAAGCCCCGCGTGTGCACCACCGCGGGTCCCTGGGGACTCGCGCGTGCGCGCCCGCCCAGGTCACCTGGCGGCCCGCGTGCGCACCCTCCGCACAGAGGCGCAGGGCCCGCGCCCCTCCCCCAGCTCCGGAGCTCCACGCGCCCCGGGATTGCTGGGAGCAGCCGCGGGGACGCGAGCTGACGACGACCCGAGTGGGCTGCCGCCTCCCAGGCAGCCGCTGACCGCCCGCCCCTTTACCTGCGGCCGCCCCGGGGCAGGTGCACAGGCCGCAGCAGCCCAGCGCGCCCTCTCCGCGCGGCCTCATGCCGCCGGGCCGCGTCCAGGCCGGCGGGTCTGTGGGTCGCCGGGTGCCCGAGTGGCTCCGGGCCTGGCCGCGCGTGGAAACGGCCCCTCCGGGCAGGGGCGTCGCCTGCCCAAGGACGCAGGACACAGCGAGGGGAGCGCACGCTGCAGACACGGGCTCTCCGCCCTCGCCATGGCTGGCAGGAAGCCACACTGTGCACCCGACACCCTAAGCGTGCTGACAGCCACCTGCAGATCCCAGCTCCTGTGTGTGCCCCGTGGTGGCCACCACCTCCTGCAGGTGTGCAGGAGACTCTGGTGTCGCCTTCCTCCAGGATTGCCATCCTTCTGTGGTTTGTAGTGCAGGTAATATGCCTGTCCTCAAAGAAAGCGTCTTAGGAGGGTGCGGGGTGCGGCCTGCAATCCCCGCTACTGAGAGGCTGAGGCAGCAGGACGGCTTGATCCCAGGAGTTTGAGTCCAGCCTGGGCAACCCCTGTCTATTAAAAAAATAAATAAATGAGCTAACTTTAAAAAAGGAAATTAAAACATTTTCATTGCCCAAAAAGTATAATGTTCCCTAGGCATTTTGCCTAAAGGATAAGTCAGCCCCACACGCAGTCTGGCCTACCCCACTGCTCAGTATCTGCCTGAGAAGGAAGGATGTAGAAAAGCCCTACAGGGAAGCCCTTCTCTCCTCAAAACCCTGCAGTCTGCTCACAGCCACCTGGCTGGCTGCCCTCC
>CAUYSK010117018.1:0-23041 GCA_963575035.1 Avahi laniger
GCTTTATGATAGAAAACCTGAGGTCTTGCAAACAAGCCAAGGCGTCTCATTGTCCTGCATACGGTAATGGGATAAAGAAATAGATAAGAAGTTGGATGCATACGTCTGCTTCCCTTAAGCAATCATCTGGAAGAAATGAAAATCAGTTTTCCTCAAGGCGCCCAAGGTAGTCACGTACCAGGAAGTAACTGCCGGACATAGAAAAAGTATATAATAAAGCGACTGGTGGAATTTTTTTCACTGCAGTCTTGTACGTCTTGTGTGTGTGTGTCTGTGTGTTTCTTTCTATGTCCATCCCCCGTTCTGCAATCTGGGCTGCGACAGGATGGATGTTTTTCCATTTGTGTCATTTATGATTTCTTTTGTCAGTGTTTTGTAGTTCTTGTAAAGATCTTTCACCTCCATGGTGAAGTATATTTCTAGGGTTTTTTTTGTGTGTGTATGTGTGTGTTGGGGGGGCTTTATTCATTTTTTAATGGGGTTAATTGTTTTCTTGTTGTTATTGTTATTTGAGTTTCTTATAAATTCTGGACATTAGTCCCCTGTCTGGTGTATAGTTTGCAAATATTTTCTCCCATTTTGTGGTCATCTGTTCACTCTGTTGGTCTCTCAGTATAAATGGTAAAATGAAACTTAAGCTTAACCAATCAGAAATCACCAACTAATCTCTAACTGGGGACTTTCCACCGAAATGATCCAAATAGTCTACTGTTCCACTTCAACCAAACAAATATCTTCTTTGCCTTTCTTCCACATTCACCCTATAAAAGCCTTCCCTATACCCCTTTACCAGAGTCCCAAACCTATTCATGAATTGCTGTTTGCTCAAAGAAACTTTTAAAAATTTTAATGTGTGTCCTTTAAAGACTCAGCTCAGATATTATATTTTGAAATGGTTTCCAGTTGCCTCAAATACTAGTCATAGTGCCGTGATCATACTTCCTTTAAAGCACACGATCACTGAAATACAGATCTAGTTTCAAGATGGATCTGTCATTTACTGTATGACCTTGAGCAAGGTATTAAAACATTTTTGTCCTTCTGTTTCAACATCTATAAAATGGCTATAATGATAAGACCTATCTTGGAGAACTGTTTGAAAACATTAAATGAGATAATGTAACTATAAAGTATCTAGTAGATAATTGCTCAACAAATGGTAGCTGTTATTGTAATTATTTGCTTCTCTTGTGGGAGCACTCCAGCTGATTCTCCCTCCCTCTCCAGGAAATTTTTTAAAAACAGGTTTCCAGTCTGTTAATCTTTCTATTCTCAACATTTGACACAGTGCCTGGCACACTGCAGACTCTCCAAAATTGTGGAATCAATTAATAATTAATGGAATGAAATAAATAATTGAAGATGCTACTAGGGTATGTGGCATTTTTTTCTGAGTTAGAATTACAGCAGAGAAAGGAGGGGCTAAGACCAAGGTTTGGGAGTGTGCACAATTGCTCAGCAAAGAGTCAGCTTTAGTAATGCCAGGAAGAAGCTGTTTCTTCAACAAAATAGAGCACATACAGAAAAATTAAAAACCGAGAGCCATTACACTGGCACGCAAAACAGACGTGGACCTTACTTGCACATTGTCCCAGAAGAATACCCAATACACACCTGTTATCATATTTTGGATTTTTTGTCAATCTCTCTCAATGGAATAAACTTTGAGGGTAGTTTCTTACTTAGCAGTGTCTAATACATAGCTGCAGCTCAATAAATGTTTAGGGAGTCAATGCCGAGGAAGTAAAGCAACCAGCAGCCCTAGTCCAAATAGAGGCTAATTCCATTCACGGAGTTCTTTTCCCCAGAGCAAGCAGCGAGGATAATACATTCCCCAGAGGAGTAAGCTCCTCATCCCCAAATCCTGGCTTTCCCACCCCACCATCTCGGGAAAGCAGGAGCGAGGCACGTGAAGAGATCTCAGAACCTGGCCTTACAGAGCATCCACTGGCTTAATCCCATTACATAACCTAAACAACCTTCTCAACGCCGAGAGTGCCACACCAACATTCTGTTAACAAACTCCTGGCGGACAAGGGCGAGAGGCCCCGCCCCGGACTCTAAATCAGCCAATCCAAACTTCCAAATCGGCAGCATCGGCAGCGCGGTGCCTTCTGGGATCTATAGGCTCCCGAGTTTAGGCTTTCCTCCCTCTGGAGACTACAATTCCCGGCAGCCAATAGGCTGCAAGGTCCGCCCGCCTTCTGCGGGAGGAGCCCAGAGCATTCGCGTCGTCTCCACGCGTCGGGCAGTGGTGGGAGAGAGGTGGGAGTGGTCGGGCGGTGAAGGCTGCGATTCCCACGTGGTGTATTTCTCCAGCTAGTCCCTACTTTGGTCCTGCTTGACTTCCCGGACCTGTGTGCCCGCTTCCTGCAGAGATGCCGAAGGTCAAGTCGGGGGCGATCGGCCGCCGCCGCCGCCAGCGGCAAGAACAGCGCGGGGAGCTGAAGAGCGCCGGAGGTGCGGAGCCCCGGGAGGAAGCGGGGGTCGGTTCCGGCCTTCCGGCGGGACCAGCCGTAGGGTACTGACCGAGGCTTGAGCGGCTGCTTGAGGCTGGTCGGAATCCGCGCTCGCATGGGCGCGTGAGTCCAGGGTTCCTAGAGCGCGGGCCGCGGTTCCTGCACACCGCCCGGCTACCTTTCCAGCGGAAGGGATGGACGTCAGGCATTTGCTAGCCCCGGGCCGGAGCTTGACGTTTAGTGGCCCTAGTTGGCGCAGAACTCTCTTACCCATCCTGCTTTCTTTCCTGGGACAGTCTAGTATCTCAGCTTAGCAGAGAAATTAAAGCTCTTTCGTATTTTCTTCCAGGACTCATGTTCAACACGGGGATTGGGCAGCACATTTTGAAAAATCCTCTCATTGTTAACAGCATTATTGATAAGGTGGGTGTGGAAGAGGAAAAGGAGAGAGTTGTTGGCTTATTAATTTTATTCTTGGGAATACTTAAACGCAGAGAGGATGCCTGGCATAAAATAGATAACTTTATAAATATTTGTTGACTACATTAAAAGATTGTCTGGGATTTGTAGGCTGTCTTATGCGTGATAAGATTCATTCTGTGGGTCTGGCTTTCTGCTGGCCCCAAATTCTTTGTCTTTCTGTGGATTATCTACTTCATAGCTGGACCTTTGTACTTGTTCAATTCCGGATTATCATTCTTCTATTACTAATCACTTTTTCTTAGTACCATATCACTTTTAGTTTTTATTTGCTCCAGAGTCTAAAACTTATGTCTAAACCATACATTAGGAAATTTGTTCCCCAGAAGAACTTAGAGTATTGCATATAAATTAATTTGGCATATTCCAGTGCCATACATAAATTATTTGGAGTATTCCTCCTGTCTGGTTTTTTGCGGTTCTCTTATTGATATGGATGGTTGGGGTGCTAGGAGGTGAAATATACGTGGCTTAAATGCCCTTAAGGGTTACAAGCAAGGGAAGCATCCTGGAGCTGTAGAAAGAGCATTAAAAGATCTTATTGGACTTAGTGTAATTTGCAAAATGAGGGTTGGCCTAATTTTTTAACCTTTGTAGCTTATGGATTTCTTTGAGCATCTGATGAAAACTGTGGACCTAGAGTATTACAGCTGTTTGCATACAACCAGTTTCTCACACTCCTGCATTTCTGAAACCAGACATGAGTTGAAAATTGAGAAACTGTGCCCAATATGTACAGTCCTTTCCCATTCAAACTTGTTGATATGAACAGAGTTGGTAACAAGTAGCTATTGAAATCATTTCCAAGGAAGAAAGCAGAATGCCAATCCCAGAAAGAGTTGCTATTCCAGCTTTTGTGACTCGTAATGTTTGAGTATTCCCACAAATTAGGAGAGGTCTCAGATTTTCATTTGTACCTAATGTTATTGAGGTAACTTTGTTCACCACATAGATTTAGAAGAAATCTAAAAATGGAGTTGGAGTAAGATCTCTTAGCCAAGTACTTCCAAGCAAAGATGTTTAGGTATAAATTAAATTATGTGTTCAGATGTGCCGGAAGAGCTAAAATGGTTTCGCTTGTTTTTAGGCTGCCTTAAGACCAACTGATGTGGTGCTGGAAGTTGGACCTGGAACTGGCAACATGACTGTAAAGTTGTTAGAAAAGGCAAAAAAGGTAAAAAGATTATTTAATGTTTTGGTATCAGAAATGACTATGCGAACGAGCTCATCTGGTTTACAAATGTAAATCTGTTTTAATTAATTGCTGTTATTTTAATAGTAATTCTTAATCCCTTGCTAGAAATTTTATTTTAGAAAATGTATTTTAGTCAGGAAAACAAACCACATTAGGTATTACAACAGTGAATTTAATGTAGGGAATTGGTTACATGTTTGTTAGAGGACTAAAGGAAAAAAATGGGGACACTGAAATAACCCCAAAATAATAATTGCAAAGAGCAGCTACCACCTCAAGGCCTAGGGGAGCAAAACCAAGAGGTTGGAATTGTTGGAATCCAGAACTTTGGAGGAAGAGACCTGCAGAGCTGGAGCTCAAGTCTCTGAGATTGGGTACCACCCGGATGTTGCTGGTATCTTCTTTGTGTCTTGGCTGACCCAACTTCCACTTAAACGGAACCATTGTTGTGTCCTAGTGGAAGCAAGCAGCACATTTGAAAGGGTTTATCTGAAGAGAGTTTAATGAAGAGACTGTTACGGACATGTGGGGAATGGGGTTAAGGGAACCAGTAAGCATTAGTGAAACTAGTGACTAGTCACAGCAGACGACAGTTACCACCTAAAGGCCTCAGCAGAAGGGCAGGAAACTGTTACTGGAGCCCAGTGAGAGTAGGAGCCATGGAAGAGGAGCCACTCATAGCAGAATACTGCGACTGCCAAAACTTCTGCAAGACATGAGGCAGGAATTAGGAAATAAGTAGCCAGCCCCTCCCCTTGTGCCTTTCACTGGCCAGTCCCGACAGAAGTCAAAGGGTAAAGGAGCTGCACTGCATTATCTGCGGGGCACAGAGAAAGGTAGAGAGTGGATTTGGGAGCCAAACAGAATAAGCAGCACATTTGTCTACGCTGTAGACGTAGTCTTCTTGGAACTCAGAGAAACCTTACCTGAAATTGCAGTAAAATTACAATTTCAGCCTTATTTTGACCTTATCTGGTGTGTTTTCATTTACTTGAGAATTTATGTCTGTTATGTATTCTGGATCCCGGTAGACGAGAGAAATGATACACACATTCTAACAGCAGTTGCATTGTGTGCTCCTGCGTAAGAACACTGACTACACAGACTTATTGTGTATGTTTTTCATCATCTGTTCAATTAGAAAGCATGGAGACAGACAAAATATGGTAATTCTGTTGAATATTTGGGTAGAACTCATAATCTGGTCATCTACTTTTTTCGAGTGGTGTGTTTGTTGTTTAATGTGGGGGAGTACAATTGAGAGACTATTTCCTAAGACTTGTAGAGTTGCTAAAAAAAAAAAAAAAGAATATTGAATATTGATGATAGACTTGGGAAAAGAAATTTAAATCATGTAAGAATTACTATAGGGATAATAAGAAAAGATTTATACTCCATAATTAACCTAAAGAAACTTTTTTTAAAAAATTTAGGTAGTTGCCTGTGAACTTGACCCAAGGCTAGTAGCAGAACTACACAAAAGAGTTCAGGGCACGTGAGTATACATAATAGAATTAAAGTGCATTTCAATTTCATGAAACAACATTCTTTTTAAATTTCTTCTTTTTTTATCAGGCCTCTGGCCAGCAAACTTCAAGTAATGGTGGGTGATGTGTTGAAAACAGATTTGCCATTCTTTGATGCTTGTGTGGCAAATTTGCCTTATCAGGTATGTCCTCAAATTGTCAGGAGTATCATACTAAGTTTTCGTCTGGTGTGTCTCCCCCAGAAGTAACTAGTTAATTCTGTTACAGATATCTTCTCCTTTTGTCTTCAAGCTGTTACTGCACAGACCTTTTTTCAGGTTTGTAACAAAAGACCAGAATTACTGCCAAATTTTAAAAAGATGGACGATTTAGGCCATGAACACAGCTGAAAATGAAAGTCAATTGAGAAACTGCTAGAGAATTTTTGTGGAAAATTTGCATTTGTATGGAGGTCTTTTTCTTTCTCTCTCTCTTTTTCAATTGATAAAGGTTATTTGTGGGAGGTGTGGTATAGGTTCTGCGTCTGAAACCAGACAGCCTTTCCCTATTTTTTAATCTTGCCACTAGGTCAGACTTTTTATTACCTATGTCTAGACAATTGCAGTGGCCTCCTAACTAGCCTCTAGTACCAGAGGTCTTCAGAAAGTTCATGGAAAATGCATATTATGAAAAAACTATGCACAGAATACAAGAATTTCTTTTCTTTTCCTTTTTATATATATAGAGATAAGGTCTCACACTGTTGCCCAGGCTGGAGGACAGTGGTGGCTCACTGTAACCTCGAACTCCTGGGCTCAAGTGATCCTCCTGCCTCAGCCTCTCGAGTAGCAGCTGGGACTTCAGGCATGTGCCACTATGCTCAGCTAATTTTTTTTTTTTTTTTTTTTTGTAGAGATGGAGGTCTCACTATGTTGCTCAGATTGGTCTCAAACTCCTGGCCTTAAGCAATCCTCCTTCCTCGGTCTCCCAAGTAGCTGGGATTATACGTGTGAGCCACCGTAACCAGCTCAAAAGCAGAACTTCCATTAGAAATTTTAAACAAGTGAGATCAATAAGCATTTCTTCAAAGAATTATAAGAGTAGATGAAACAGCTTTACCAGTATGATCCTGAAGACAAAGCACAGTCAAAGCAGTGGCTGCCAAGAGGCAAAAGTAGTCCAGTCAAAGCAAAAATGGACTGGTCAGGAACAAAGGTCATAGAAATACTTTTTGGGATGCTCAAGGCATTTTTCTTTGACTTTCTGGAGGGCCAAAGAATAATAATATTTGCTTATTACGAGAAAGTTAATCAAAGCTTTAGCAGGAAAATGCCCAGGAAAGCTTTACCAGAGATTCCTTTACCACGTCAGTGCTCCTGCTCATTCCTCTCATCAAACAAGGGCAATTTTGCAAGAGTTTTGGTGGGAAATCAGTAGATATCTTACAGTCCTGATTTGACTCCTGACTTCTTTTTGTTCTCTAATCTTAAAAAATCTTTAAAGGGCACTCCTTTTTTCAGTTAATTAAAAAAGACTACATCAAACTGGTTAAATTCTCAGGGCCCTGTTCTTTAAGGATGGTCTAAATGGCTGGTATCATTGCCGATAAAAGCGTCTTGACCTTGATGGAGCTTACGTTGAGAGATAAATCTTACGTTTTTTATTTTTCTCTTTTCATTCCATGTTTCCATGAGCTTTTTGAAGTCCCCTTGTACAATCTATACTAGAGGCTTTCAAATTGCAAGTCAGAAACCCCTTAGTGGTAATAAAATAAATTTACTGAGTCATGACCATCCTTTTTTTTTTTCCCAATGACATAGAGTAGAATGTATCAGATGGTATTGCATGTGGTCCAGGTGATTATAGTTTTATGAAACTTTTGTTTTGAAATGACAGTATATAAACACACGTATATATAGATATCTGTGGCCTGGGTTGCAATGTCAAATGTATTTCTTGGTGTGACTTGTTGAAAAAGTTTGAAAGTCAAAGGGCAGCTTTGAAGTAGCTCTTCTCTTGTTCATTAGCATCCATAAAGCCTCCCCATTGCTTGCTGGTAAAGCTTCCACATCTTTTATCCTGTTAAATCCTGTGGTCCTAGCTACTGGGGAGGCTGAGGCAAGAGGATTGCTTGAGCCCAGGAGTTGGAAGTTGCAGTGAGCTGTGATGATACCACTGCACTCTAGCCTGGACAACAGAGTGAGACTGTAAAAAAAAAAAAAAAAATCAAGAGGACCCTGAACATCACAATCACCTTCTCCAGCTTTACCTCTTCCTTAAGGATGTTTGCTACCCCATGAATATAATTCTATTACTGAGTCAATTTTATTTTATTTTTGTTTTCATAGAAGGGGGTGATGGACTAGTGCTGATTTGAAATACTTCCTCATCTGATCATTGAGGGCTTACATATGCAAGCCATCTTCCTTGGGATTAGGGGTGTGGCCATTATAAAACAGAAAATAAAGCCAGCTGTCTCATTTTGGAGTAATAAAGTATTCTTCTGTCTTGTAATTAGCTGATTATTGCTTTGCTCTCAATTTCTCCCGAGAAAATGTATTACAATTAAATTATATTTAGTTGAAAGTGACCATTTTCCTTATTCCTTTCTGCTTTCTTTTCAGATGTGCTATACTTATGTTTCAAAGAGAATTTGCTCTCCGACTGGTTGCAAAACCTGGAGATAAGTTATACTGCAGACTTTCAATTAACACACAGCTATTAGCACGTGTGGACCATCTGATGAAAGTAAGTGATGTTTGTTATTCAAATAATCTAGCTTAATTTATCTTAGAGCATCTAGCTGTGCTTTCTGTGAGGAGGAGCATCTTTGATTACTAACTGAAAGTTGCCATTGAGAGTACCACTTAAATATTTTCTGATTAACAGGTTGGAAAGAATAACTTCAGACCACCACCCAAGGTGGAATCCAGTGTCGTAAGGATAGAACCTAAGAATCCACCACCACCTATCAATTTTCAGGTGAGGTTAAAATAGTAGGGCATTAAATAAAGGGAAAAAAAAGTCCCAGCTAAAAGATGTGTGTCTATAGCAGTAGAAAAATATTAAGTCAACCTAAATATCCAAACATAGGAAAATGTTAATTGTGATACATCCCCTGTGATGGAGTAGATGGAATAATTTGATACAAAGTAGTTACGAAGTCCACTAAAAGGCATGGAAATGTTTGTAAAAGGCAAAAAGATTAGAATGCAGTTACATTTCACTTAAGATTATAGCTGTGAAAAACATGTTTCTGTTTGAATAAAACTTGGAAAACCAAATGAATAGTTGTTTTAAAGTAGTATTGTGGGTAACACTTTTTAATTGTAAGTCTTGTTTTTTGTGATTTAAAAAGAGAAGAAAGCCAGGACACTTGATGAAAAACCTTTCTATGGTCACATTAGAGAAAAACATGATTATGTAGTCAGCTGGTAGCAGGTGGCGTGGTCTGTCAGTAACTCTTTCAAGGAAGTTTAGGTGTTGCACAGGCTGTCTCCTAAATCATGCCTGTTTTGAGTCGTATTTTTGAAAATGATACTTAGATCTACATAAATGCCATTTTTTTTTTTTTGTTACCAGGCTAGACTCAAACTCCTAGGCTCAAGTGATCCTCCCACCTCAGCCTCCTGAGTAGTCATGTGCCACCATACCTGACTTTATTTTTTCCAGTCTTTAAAAAAATTGAGGAAAAAATAAATGTATTCATTGAGGTACACCAAAGTGCAGAAATCTGGTACACATCTCACTTTTGCATATATATTAATATGTGGGCCTACCAGATCAAGATGTAGAACATTTTCAGAACTCCAGAAGCTCCTCCAGTTTTATATATTAAATGACAAAATAATACACAACAGGCATAGACAAGAGGTTTATATTTTGAAGAAAATATCACTTTATATTTCAGGAATGGGATGGCCTCGTAAGAATCACCTTTGTTAGGAAAAACAAGACTCTTTCTGCTGCATTTAAGTAAGTATTTTACTAATTTGTAGTGTACAGAGGACCAGTACTCCAGATATTATGGTAGAATTTGGTCCTTTTTCTGAACAGCTACCCTACACCATAGATTATCCACGTCTAGAAAAACCTCACCTTTTTAAATTTGGACTTGAGGAGGCAGGAGAATTTAATGAAGAAAGTTCCCGGAGTTGGCACTGAGATCAGGTTTTTGGCAAAACAGGAAAAAAACCCAAAACTGTGACCATACATCTGCCTAGGTTTTTGTTGGAAAAACTGGGTGATGATTGACCCCTTCCACACTTGCGAAGGATTTGTGCCATTTTACTAATTTGGAAAAATTTAACATACCAATTTGGAGTTTATGAGAGCCAGTTTTAGACGGTTTGGATTTTTTTTTTTTTTTTTTAAAGGGGATGTTTTGTAGAGGGTCTAGAACTTACCTAAAAATCTAAGAGATGTTTATCAGGACTTTACTTTTTAAATATAATTAATGTTTCCTTCATAAGTTAAAATATTCAACACCTTTTAAAATTTCTTAATTTTACCGTAAGAACCATAGATTTAGTCTCATCTAAACTGAAAGGAAATCATGTGTAATTTCTGAGGAATAATAATAGTGACATCTTTATGCTATAGATCAAGTGCAGTGCAACAGCTGTTGGAAAAAAACTACAGAATTCATTGTTCGGTCCATAATACTGTAAGTAGAAAATGTTTCTGTAGTTTCACTGATTTGTTTTCTTTGAAAATGTACTATTTTTATTCTTTTAAATCTATCATTATGAGAATATTTTGTACATTCCATAGGATCCTTAAAAGATAGCAGTATAACGCTAACTAGCAAAATTTTGACTTGAATTCTAACACATCAGTGCTGTTTTGTATTCTGTGGAACAGATCTGAGCAAGCTTGGTTACTCTACCCGCTCCTCTTTAATTACTGGCAGTTGTTTTTAGCCGTAACAAGAATCAGATTCAGCAGTTAGAATTTCCTCAAAGTTGTAGATTCATGTAGCTTGCTCAGCTTAAATTGTGTACAATTTACTGTCCTCTGAATCGTGACCATCCCTTATTGCTCACATAGCAATTATAAAGCTACTATTTTCTTTATAACTTTTAGCACTCAGAAATTAATTAGAATAAAGTAGAAGCTGAATAGATTTTTTATTGTGAGCCTTATGCCACTTAGCATCTGTGCAACACTTTCTTTAAACAAGTGTGCACACATGCACATATCCATATATAAGGAGTATGTGATGATTGCTGACTTTTTGGTTTTCAGTTTAAGTAGACAAAGGCAAATTTCTTTTGTACTTTTTATGATTCTATATGATTTTAATGTATCACAATATGATTTCCATTTTCTTTTTTATGGATAAAAAGTCATTATATAATCTGCCTAAGTAAAAAAATATTAAGCTAGACTAAGAAAAATCTTTGGATAAAAGATGTGAATTAAGTATAAAATACTTAATATTCTCAAGGTTGGAGAGGTCATCTCTGAGAAAAATTAGCCGGTTAGGTGAAATCTGGCAAGAAAATGTGAGTTATTTTGAAAGTATTAACAATTGCTTTAAAATTTAGTTTACAGTTTTGTTTCGTGAAGTCTGAAACTGGTAACTATTTCAGAATTTTAAAGAAAAATGCCAATATACGTGATTACTCATTCAAGTTATACTGAGTATTTGTTACGTGGTAAAGGTCAACCACTTAACTAATTAGAGATCCAAGTCTTAAACAATTAGGCTTTCCAAACTGTTATAACAAATATATATTAAAAGTGACTATTTTATGACTTACTGAACTAAAAAAAAAAGAGTCAAGGTGATTCATTAAAGATATGTTGTTCATTTATTCTGAATCTTATATTGATAGATAATACCAGAAGATTTCAGCATAGCAGATAAAATACAGCAAATCCTAACCAGCACAGGTTTTAGTGACAAACGGGCCCGTTCCATGGACATAGATGACTTTATCAGGTAATTACATTTTTGTTTCCTAAGTCTTTACATTTCTTTACTGTGACACCTTCAGATTAGAGATTTAAAGGCTTTTAAGCGGTGTAAGGTGCTACCTGGGAGAGTTATTGCATAGCACTTCCATGGCATGGAATAGTATTTGGTGTAGAAGATGGAGGCCAGTTAGCTGCAGCAGAATGACCATTTTGTTTTAATAGTAGTAAAGAACAGTCTGAGCCAGAAGGTTGCCTCTGTGTTAATGTGTGTTGTGGTGTACATGCTCCTCCCTTCCTGTTCCTTCCCCCAACTCTCATTCACGGTCTTAGTCTTAATAGCTTGTCCCTCCAAAGTAGCCCATAAGGTAGAAAAAATGCAAGTATATGTAACTGGATCTAATGTTTTTTTATTTCCTTATTGGGAATAGCTATTGTTATATATATCTTAAGCATGAAATAATGTCAGTTACAGTCATACCTAGTTATCCATTTAGTAATACAGTTAGTTGTTTTGTAGCCTGAGGCAGGTTCTACATATCTTGGGTAAAAAGGTGTCATAATTATCTGGGCAATTTAGACCAAAATCTGTTTTCCTTTAAGTAAGCAAGTAAGTCTTAAGAAAGCAGAGAAAAGGCTTCAATTAATTACCCAGGTAATTATTAACCTATACTCTTTGTTTTTAATTAACACATTAACTTTCAGAAGTTCTTGCCTATTTAGCCAATTCACTTTAAAAGCTTCCATATTCTAGAGGCTGAGTGAGGGTAGATTATTACAGAAGTCATTGGTTTTACTTTTTCTAAGCTGGAAACACAGTTCTATATTACTAAGACAAATGCTGTCATTACTGCTGGGTCTTTATTAGATGTTAGTCCTAAGTGTTGAAGACTATTCCTAAGTACCTACTTTGCTTTTTCAGACATTTTAATTTACCTGGACCTGTTCCTATGAGCTAGCCTAAAAATAATCTCAGGTCGAAACAAATATTTTATCTTCCTCCTTTTTCACTGAATTTCCTCAAGGTTATTGAGCATGTGCAGTTTGCTAACTAAAATCTAATAAAAACAGGTATTCCACAGAGAGAAACAGGTGTAAGTATTTGAACCTCAAAACAGCTCAGAAAGGAAGAATGGGCATGTTAAGATTGGTCATTTATCTGACTTCTACCTCTAATTCCAAACAGCTCTTGTTCCTTTACCATGTTGAAATGGAACAAATGCCAGTGAGCTCTTAGATCGGGGATAGTGGAAGTCTAAGACAATTCTAGTCAAATTCATTATAACTAAGACATACAGGCTACAGTGAAAGAGGCACCAACATGACATGGTTTTAACCAATATATATCATATACATTTAGTTGGACAGTAAGGTTTCTTTAATGACTCGTGTGAGGAGTGGGTGGGCTGCATGAGTATGCTGACGTGTTGTTTTAGAATTCATGGTATAGAATTATACACCATTATGTGCCACGTATTAGCTTTTCAATACCATTCCATTCTGGTTTCTTTTTTTCAGATTGCTACATGGATTCAATGCAGAAGGTATTCATTTTTCCTAGGTATTTGGAAAACAGAATTTTCAAGGTCAAGAAAAGAAATGAATTATGTATTTTCGTCACTTGAGAAGATGAACTTTGCTTTTGCTCTACTGGGACGTTATTTATTTGACTATTTTTGGCTTAAAACTGCTGTTGTCACCAATTATTCTAAATTTTTAAGGTGGTCAGTTCTAAGGTCCTAAGTTTTTTGGGTTTTGGTTTGTTTTTAATATATAACATAGGACAGGGGCCAACCTATTCATAATAATCTTCAAGAGCCGCAGATACGCACAACTTTACACTTAAATTTATCATTTCTAACAGTTTATCATATAAAGATGTTACTTTTCTATTTACTGTGTTATATACCGTGAGAGCCTTTAGCTCTGTTCCTCAAGTAGTAAAAAAGTTAAAATATGCTTCTCTAGTCACATATTTCCCATACCATTTCTTTTTATGCACATGTACAGTAAAACAATTGTCTCTTAAATGTGTTTTTACTTTGCTTCTCTCACTCTGTTCCGTATTTATCCTATACAGTTTATCCTATACAGTGTCTCCTCTTATTGCCTCTTGAGCTATTCTGTAGCATCATAGACTTCATCAGGGTTCTGGGAACCCTGAGTCTGCTGCTGCCACTATGCTGTGCTGGGCATATTCTGGGCACGACTTCTTACTTGTAAAATGAGAAGCTCAACTAGAATAAAATTAACTATAAAATTATGGTTTTTCTTGGGGGAAAAAGTATAGGTTTAGCAAAATTTCAAAGGGCTTTTTAAATCAAAACAGGTTTTATAGTTAAAATCTGTTTTCAACTTCAAAAAAAACAGTCATTTCCCCACAACTGTACATTCCCAGTATTCATGACTATGGATAATTAAAATTTCCAGTATTTTTTCATATACCTGGTGCTTAGTTTTAAGCTATTTTAAAACTGTCAGATTGAGAATTTCAATAGATGTCATTAGCAAGTCTTATTAGCTACTACGTTTAATCAGTGTAATACCCAGTGATGTTAATATACTTGAATAGAGAATTATAGTAGCTATTTTATCAATAAAAGAAAATTAATAAAAATATCTTCACTGATATTTGGCTTTCTTTACACCTAACTTAATAGAAGGAGTATTTTCACTTAATTTAGCACAGCCAGATTTTGAAATCTGGCTTCAAAGTCATAGTAATGTTACTACATAGTTAAAATAATGCATGTTCTTATTTATTAATAGGGATATCAGCTTTCAAGTCTAAGAAAGTACTAAAGAATGCTTAATCCAGAACAAAAAAATTAAAGTTACTTTGCTCCATCAATCCACTTTTGTTATATGAATATTAATTATACTTAAGGGTAGATTTTTTTTTTTTAACTTCAGAAACTACTTTGCAAAGTTCACAGGTACCATCTCTAATCCTTATAGAATAATTTTAAGATTTAACTCAGCTTTCTTAGGTCATTTCCCTCTATGCCTATGAACTGCTGAGTTTTTAATCCCTTTTCTGGCCTTCAGTTTTCCCTATCTGTAAAGCTGAAGGACTGAATTATAACTACCTCCAAGATCTTTTTGGTATTAATTTTTAAAATACCTTGACTTCTAATCCAAATGGAGCCATCATAGTGTAAAGCAGCATATTTGTCTATAAAGAGACCTTCCAAAGATAGTACCCGTCCATTGCAAAAATAAAGCTCATCTGTTGTGCTTTAAAATGAACAAGTTCACATCTTTATTGCCCTTTGAAGCTTGGTTATTCTCAAAAACTATGTTTTTAAGTAGGCCCTGCAAAGCCAATAGTAACACCTCCATTCTTCCTCTTCCCTTTGAAATAAACACAAATAGAATATATTTTACAACTGCAAGAAAACCTGAGTCCCTTCCAAAACAAAGGTGATTGAAGTAAATTATCTCTAAAACTCATTCCATAGATTTATTAATAAGCATACTGTGAAAATCTACATTTGTATCAGATTTCATGTTTACAGAGCTTTTCACCATGGTGTTAGGAGCTTTCACAGCTACCCTCTGGGTTTCATGAACAATGAAGTAAAGAATCTGGCTCATGTGACTCTCTATTCATAGCTTCCCTTTGGCCCATATGAATGAGCTAGTTCCCTAGAGTAAATCAAAGCAAGATATCCTTGGGAGATTTTTTGGTGGGTAATCTACTCCTGGACTCTATCCTGGGAACTGAGGGAAAACTCCTAGAGAGATATATAAATCTTTCAACAAAATATTTACATGAAAAGTGGCCAGTTTTCTTTCTTGGAGTAGCAATCTGTAAAAATAAGTGCTGCCATTTAAAAAGTAGCAAACCCTACACCAATCTATCGGTGAGAATTTGGTGATTCTCACCAAGTAATGGTGAAATTTCACATTTGGTACCAGATGGAGCTTGGATCTGCCTTTTAAGGCAAAGTCAACTCTTTTTCAGCTTAATTCTTTTGCAAGGGAGTTATGTACTGTCTACACTTGGCTTAAACTAACTTCTATTATGGACTACTCTCAGTGTACATATAATGTTCATGCATCAGAAGCCAATTTCCTTTAACAGTACATAAAAGTACATTTCAGGGTGCTAATGAACACTTGAAATTAAGAAATGTATTGGTAAGGATCAAATTGCACTATTAGTCTTGTTAATACCACACTGGCACACACACTGCATATATATGTATTTTCCTAAGATAAAACTCTTCTCAGAATTTCATTACTTTTATTATACACCAACTAGTTTATATTTTAGTTCTTTACAAAGAAAATACTAAGAAAATTATAATCACATGTTATATGGTTTTAAAATCATAATTCCAGATTTCTTTACATATAAGATGGAATGGTCCAGCAGCTATGTCCACTGTCACAGACTTTAGTTCCGTTCAATGATATGGCACATCCTGCAAAATTAACTAGTCAAACACACAAAAATGTTTCAAATACAGTAAAAATGTACACACAAAGGTAATTTACAATGACAAATAAGGAATGTAATTTATCTTGGCTGTGCTTCAGAAATTTAGGGTTAATAGCCTTAGTCAAGGCACAAAGCAGGAAGAGGTGAGCACAGCTGTCTCTAGGAGTGGGCAAGGTATGTACAATCACTGATGAGGTATGCATGCACGCAAAGGATTTAAAACTGCTCAGTCTCGCTACGAAAATTGAACCGAGTTAAAAGGAAATGCTGTGGCTTCCCTCTACTATCCACCTCTGGATCGAGTCCGCAATCTTCATCACATAGAAAATAAAGTGGCAAGGATCTCCAAAAGTAAATCACTATTCGGGTAAATGAAACAAAATGCTTCACTAATCCCAATTCTTGGTTGTGCCTCCTGGATTAGAAGCATTTTGTAGACAAAGGAGTGTTTCACAAAATTGAAATGTCATTCAGGTGAAGGACAAGACATATTCCACAGACACTTAATTTCAAACTTTCAAATGGCCCTTACAGCTGAACCATTGTATGTTACAGTAGTGAGGGTTCTGGGGATCCTTTAGCAGCAAATGCCAATTTAAAGGGCACGGGGTCTCTTCGGATTGATCTGCTTGCTGGCTTGTTCTTCTTCTTGCAGAGCAGCACGAAAAGATTTCACTTTATCTTGGAAAAAGAAAAGAACAAGGGAATAAGTATTGTATTACATGCAATAAAGTTTACAACTTTATGGGTCCTATCAAGTCAGCTATGTTATTTCTTAACAGTAACTCAGTGTTTTTCCTTTTGTTCTCTATCAGGGAGAAACTCAGAACTAAATAATCGTTACAGATCCCCAAAATACCTATGTTTCTATCAACAGGCTTCTGTTTGGCACATTTACAGTTTTCAATTTTATTTGAATTCCTTTTGGAGTATAGGCAGGTTTTATATGTGTAAAATATGTACAGTCATGTCAAAAAGGAAAACTGTGATTCTTACTAAACTGTTAAATTGACACTTTTTTCTTAATAGTAGGAGATTTCTACTCCCCATTCCTATTTTACCTTTAGCTTAAAAAGCTATGAAATTTTAAAAGATATTTAAATGTTTAAAAAGGAATGACTTTTTTTCTCATGGTGAGGGCAGATTGTTATGGGGGAATGACAAAACAATACATTTCTTGCTCTTAACATATTCTGTCCTACTGTCTATAACGTACTCATCTATAGTCACATAAGAACTAGAAATAGGTTAGTAATTTGTCAGAGGCAAAATTACAGGCAGCTGTATGAAGATGAGACATCTTTCTTTAATAGTGCTTCTCACCTGGGAGTGATTTTCACCCCCCAGTGGACATTTTTGGTTGTCACAACTGGTGTGGTGCTACTGTCATCTAGTGTATGGAAACCAAGGATACTGGTAAACATTGCACAATGCACAGGACAGCACCCCTCAACAAAAATTTACCTGGCCCAAAATGTTAATAAAACCCTACTCTATAACCTTCAGAAGAAAAGTCTCAATTTCCTTCCCCTTTTCAGAAGTATAATGATGTCTAAAAAATTAACTTTCTCAAATTTAGAAAGAAATTTAAGGACTTCTAGAGCTAGTGTCTGCTAATATAATAGCTCTCAAACCTCTCTTATTAATCCAAAATTATCTCTGGATGGTAAGAAAAAACTTTAATTTCTAAGGAAGGACTGAATAATGCAGTATCTAGATAGTAATTTCTTCAAAGTTATGGATATGCTTACTATACATAAATTCTGAGAAAAAGAAAGTCAATTAAGTTGAATGCTATATATTACTAAGAAAAATATTAGAGAGCATTATGATCTGTCTTCTGAATATAAAATGCACACAGAAAAGCTGATTGTGAATTATTACAGATTAGAGAAATGATCAAGACAATTTAAATCAAGGCTTGAATGTGAACATCAAAAACAAATGTAAATTTTAGGGAAACAGTCACAGAATATGATTTCAAACAACCAACTTCACAACCATTCCACAATGTATGTAGGCTGAAAATCCCAAATCCAAAAATCCAAAATCTGAAATGCTCCAAAATTTAAAACTTTGAGGGCCAACATTATGCTCAAAGGAAATGCTCATTGGAGCGTTTCAGATTTCTGGATTTGGAATGTTTAACCAGTAAGTATAATGCAAATATTCCAAAATCTGAAAACATCCAAAAATCCAAAACGCTTCCAATTCTAACTATTTCAGATAAGGGATATACAACCTGTATATACTTCAAAACATCATGTTGTACATAACAAATACAATTTTATCTGTTGATATAAATAAAAAAGTTGTGGGGGAAAAACACCAAAACAAATGACCAACTTCATGAAAGGCCTGCTTTAAAAAATTAAGCAGCTTATTTGCTGCCCAAAACTAGTAATTGCAATCTGGTTTACATTGCATTGCATGCACACACACATACAGTCGCCCACTCACACATAAACAGAGCCAATAGTTTGTCAATGCTTAAAAAATTAGCACACAGAAGAGAGCATATCTGAAGCTACACAGATAAGCCTATTAAAAAGGCCAAAAAGACCTGGTGTGTAGGTAAGTCACATGCTTCTCTTCATAAGATAGAGAGGGTAGTCATCTTGACACTTACCTTCGTTTTTGAAGAACAAAGTGTTCAAAGAAAAACATCACACAAGATGGTGCAGAAAGAAGCAGCAGACACGAGGCTACTGAAAGATGACCCTGAATAGACCTAACCTAAGAAAATTCTCTAATAAGCACCAACCTACCAAATTAAAGATCTGAATGGGTATATAAAATTTACAAATTTGTTATAATGCATTTTTGTCTTTAATTATAAGATGTTTTTATTTTCTCAAAAGACTAAAAAAAAAGATGATTAGGGAGAATCTGAAATGATACTCCATGCTTTCTAGAAAAACTGAATTATTGGTCTTTATACCTCTGGAAAGACGGTGCTAAATGGTGCCCATAATTTACACTTCAGATGTCTTCTTGCAATACGAAATCCTCCCACTAACATACATACCAATACCAAGCAGATTTCAAACACTAAGATGAAAAAAGAATTACCCCGCAGCTCAGTTAAAATGTCTATTTTTTGCTCAAGAATAGCTTCAAGTTGTGTAGCATATGAATCTACATCATAGTCTACTTCTTCAGTCATCTCTAGAAGAGCCTTTTCATCTTCTAACCATCGAATAGATTCCTAAAAGGACAAAAATTCAATAATACAATAAGCCTCTAAGGCAAACCAATTTATAAATTCTGTTAAATATAATCAAACATACTTAATATGGTATTCTCTAAAATATTAATAGACATAAAATATCTTTATTCACAGATGATAAAATTAAGAAATATAGTTAACTCCTGAACACAGGTTTGAACCGATGGGTCCACCTACATGCCAACTTTTTTTAGTATCAGTTACACAGAGTGTGCCTGCTTCTGTTGCCTCCCTTTCTACCTCCTCCACCTCTGCTGCCTTTGCAACCCCAGAGAAAGCAAGACCAACCCCTCCTCTTCCTTTTCCTCCTCAGCCTACTCAATGTGAAGACAAACAGGATGAAGACCTTTATGGTGATTTACTTTCATTTAAATGAACATTAAATATATTTTCTTTTCCTTATTATTGTCTTCATAACATTTTCTCTCGCTAACTTTAGTGTAAGAATACAGTATATAATACATGTAACATATAAAGTATGTGTTAACTGACTGTTACCTATTGGTAAGGCTTCTTCTGGTCAATAGTAGGATATTAGTAAAGTTTTGGTGGATTCAAAAGTTATACACAAGGCCGGGCGCGGTGGCTCACGCCTGTAATCCTAGCTCTCTAGGAGGCCGAGGTGGGCGGATTGTTTGAGCTCAGGAGTTCGAGACCAGCCTGAGCAAGAGCGAGACCCCGTCTCTACCAAAAATAGAAAAAAATTAATTGAACACCTAAAAATATATAGAAAAAAAAAATTAGCTGGGCATGGTGGCGCATGCCTGTAAGTCCCAGCTACTCGGGAGGCTGAGGCAGTAGGATCGCTTGAGCCCAGGAGTCTGAGGTTGCTGTGAGCTAGGCTGACGCCACGGCACTCACTCTAGCCCAGGCAAAAGAGTGAGACTCTGTCTCAAAAAAAAAAAAAAGTTATACACATAATTTCAACTGTGTGTGGAGTCAGCGCCCCTAACCCCTACATCATTCAAGGGTCAACTGCATTTCCTTAAATTTGAACACAAACACATAAAGATGGGCTGGGCAAGATCCCCTCATTTCTCTCCTTTTACTCTACCTTGAATGGGGATTTGGAGGAGGAAATGAATCAAACACATAAATATAAATGAGCAGACTAAGTCTCAAAACCTCAATGGCTGTCCCTAAAACAGGGGAAAGAACAGGCATGATAAAGGTACGAAGCAATTTGATGAGGGCTACGGTACCCCAACACTTGTAAGACATCTGCAGTTAACATATCCAGTTGGGGCTTTACATTGGTTGGGCCAAAAGGTAACCCTAAATTCTAAATATCAGCTCTTCAAAATTATTGTGACTATAAGGGACCAATGGATAGTCAATTTTAGAAGAGTCAAATGAACCTCTAAATAGTAGCTACTTACTGTTCATAAATGCTTCAAGTTCATTCTTAATTGATTTTAGGTACGTGGAGCCTATGAATTTCACTTTCTAGCAATGTCATAAATCACACAGACAAGGCCAGATCATTCTGAATGAAATAGCTTTTTAGACACTAAAAATAGGTACTTTCTAGCTTTTTAGGAAGCATACAATCTCAATTTTCCAGACATCAATTCACTTTAATGGCTAATTACAACGAGACTATACATCACCAGACAAAACTGGTTAACCTAGGTATACCTATTAGAAAATATATATGTATTGATTAGAAAACACAAATATACCCCAATATTTTTTCTTTTTCTTCAGTTATACACTTAATTTTTGTTTAACAAAACCCTACTTTGAAAGCAGCAAATCCTAACCATGAGACCACCAGGGAGCATCAAAACCCTATACTGAAAAATGGCAGATCATAATTTAGAGGAATGATATATGGAATTGTAAAAAGAAACTGAATTAAAAGCCAGAACACCCAGTTCTGTCAATACACAACTGAAACTTTATCTATAAAATGGCAGAGTGGGAAATAATTGTCTTTATATATACAACAATTTAATTACAACTGTCCATTCCCAACTTAATTTAAACACCTAGGCCTCTACAGAGATTCTCATTTCAAGAGTTTGATTAAAACCCTAACAGTTTTAATGAATGTACATCCTAATCTGAAATAAAGTGTTCTCTTTCATTTTTGGGCCCTTCATCCAGGTGCTTGAATGACCTAGAGCTGAAGTACCTTAATTTTGTTTACAGATAAACAAAGAATTCTTTAGAAGGAGGAATATAGGTCAATGAATGAGACTGGATTATTGTTCATTTTTTCTAAGGAAGTATTCATAGTACTATAGGAAGAGGGGAAGTAAGAAAGGCAAGTTGATTGTACAGTCTTCATAAAGATGTCCAAATGATATCTTCACTTTCATAAATATCACCATCCAGAATATTTCCTTATTTAAAAAAAAAGCGGGAGGGGGAGGTATCATACAGTAAAAGTGCTTTTACTAGGTTGAACACATAATGGGATGAACACCTAAGGAGTTACTGCTACAGGCAGGAACATAACACCCTTCACTCAACCTGCCACTGACAGCACAGTGAGAGCAGTAATTTCATCTACTGCAGCAGTCTACCTTTTCTGCAAAGACTGATACTTCCTTAACTGCTCTGAAACCCTTTAGAAGAGTTTTCCTTACTGCTGTCAAATAAATTGGCCTAACATGAGGAAAGGAGTGGTGATGGGCAGTTCAACTCTTCTCTAAAAAAAAAGGAACAGCTGACAAAAACAAATAAAGGAGGAAAAGGGTGATAAAGTAGAACTTTTCACCACAGTGCAAAGAAATGTTGTTAGTAGCCATCATTCATTCTATACAAAGATTGCCATGTCATATGCCCTACAAATACACATATACATATATGCAAACAATTATTTTTTTTTAAATTAGGATGATATTTAAAGAATTATGAAAGTTGTTAGTTAATTTATCTCAAGAAATATTTTGATGAAAGGTCCTTTTTTTTTTTTTATTTATTCTTTTCATTTATTGTAGGTATTAAAAGTTACTTTCTTGAGGTGGCAAAAAGGTCCTTTCTTACTTTACCTGGAACACTGCCCTGTGATCTTCTACAACTTGTTCTTCCATTTCTACCATTTGTGAGACAGCTTCATGGAAAGTAAACAACTGTGGAGAAACTTCTTCTTCCTTAAAATAGAAATAGTTTAAAAATTATTCCGTAAATTTTTATTTTAAATGTTATAAAAGTAGTTTTTCAATGTCATTTACAAAAATGTCATTTAGAATTTGAGGAAGCTTGAATGGTAAAGACCACTAAAATATATACAAAAGGCAAAGCCATAATTTCTATGGGTCAAAATATTTAATGTAACTCCCAATAAGACAACCCAAACTTAATTATATGAGTATTGCAGAATTATTGTAAAAAAGCAATCTCTTTTGGAATAGTGCAACTTTTCAAAACTACATTTATTGCAGGCTGTAAACATACTGAAATATTTCCTCAGTACTGTCTACTTTTTACTAACAATTTCATTCGTGTATATATATATATAAAGTTTCCTTCCTTAAAAGAGATGTAAAGATAACGTCTTTAGGTGATGGAAAGATAATGTCTTTCATTACTGTGACTATCAAATTAGTGTTCTGAAGGACTCAACTCTTACTAAATCTTAATTTCCTAATTATACTGTCTAATTTGCTTACCAATTTTTAATGGAAATTTCTTTTCTTTTTTTTTTTTTTTTGAGACAGAGTCTGGCTCTGTTGCCCTGCCTAGAGTGCCATGGCATCAGCCTAGCTCACAGCAATCTCAAACTCCTGGGCTCAAGTGATCCTCCTGCCTCAGCCTCCCGAGTAGCTGGGACTACAGGCATGCGCCACCATGCCCAGCTAATTTTTTCTATACATATTTTTAGCTGTCCAGTTAATT
>CAUYSK010117020.1:0-14040 GCA_963575035.1 Avahi laniger
AATTAATTTCTTTCTATTTTTGGTAGAGACGGGGTCTCGCTCTTGCTCAGGCTGGTTTCGAACTCCTGAGCTCAGAACGATCCGCCCACCTCGGCCTCCCAGAGTGCTAGGATTACAGGCGTGAGCCACCGCGCCCGGCCAAAATCTCCCTTCTATTCAACCTGTACCATTCAATCACAAAATTTTAGTAATCTGTCTTACAGATATCTCATAAATTTGTCTGCTCCTCTCCACCTTCACTGTCATTATCTTTTGGACTTTTGTCCAAATATATCCCTTCTTAACTGTTGTAGCATTTATTGTGGGTATTATTATTTAACATTTTGTGTTACCTCTCAGACTAAATTGTAATGAATAGAGACATTTTTATAATTCCACAATCTGGACGAAGTATGTTCTCACCTTACTGTTTCAAGTTTGAGGAAGTTTTGATTTCATGCTTATTAATACAAACATGCTAACGAAAAGTATACAAGCGTTGATACACTTTAATATTATATTCAGAATGAATCTAACTCCATGAAGCCAATTTCACTCCATCCTCAATTTTTGAAAATACCAATTAGCCCTGTCCAATTATATCCATATCCATTTTTACTGGACAAAAAATATTTTTATTAGGCTCAATTCTTAACTCGGTAAATTTTCCAATTAGTTTAAGTTTACTGACTAGATGTTTTATTGTTTTTGTTCCATTTCAAATTTGTCCCACTAGAACTTCTGCAGTTGAATTTTCTTTTTTGAGCATTACTTCTACTATTCCTAATATTCCCTGTTGAAACTTCTGCAAATCTAAGTTTGGCCAGGAAGGTGATACTTCTGTCAAGGTTTAGTCTATTAAAACTTTTATCATGTCATTTTTGCTCTGTTTCAGTTTTGGGTTTTATTACTGGCAGTCTATGCCATTGGCTGAGCAAACTGGAGAACTGTGATACTGGAATAATGTTAATACTACTCTTAATATGGCTATCATTTATTGAGCACTCACTATGTGCTGGGTATTGTTCTAGAGTATCAACTCACTAAGTTTCAACACCCCTTTATTATCATAACCTCCGTTATACACAGGACAAACTGTAGGACAAAGAGGTTAAATAACTTGTCCAGGAAAACACAACCAATGACTGGCAGAATTCATACCCAAATGTCAATGTGAAAAGATTCCACTGTGGACTATAAACTACCTGAAGCTAGCCACTACAGTTTCAATTTTTTTTGTTCTCCACAGGAAAAAAAAAGTTTTATAAACATATTTTAATGTTTATGACAATAACGATAATGGGAATAGCAGCTAACATTGACTGTGTGCTTACTACGTATTGAATACATGCTAAGCACTTTATATCCTCAATTAACCTTTACCATAACTACTACATTACTAATAAGGAAACTAATGAGGTTCAACAAGGTCATATAGCAGTTGACAGTGCTGTTAACTGAAAGCATGGATTACAGAGCCCATGTTCCAATGTTAAGCACCAAAATGAAGAGCTTAAATATATTGTTTTAATATATACTGTTCTAAGAATTAATAGTATAAAAGCAAAAAAATCTAAGCTTCTTAAAAAAACTAAGCATCCAGGTCAAGTCTCATATAATGTTCTTGTATTAAGAAATTCCTAGAAGAGTGCATTTCATATTCAAATAAGTAACTAGGACAGACATAGGATTTGTTTTACCAAATGAATAGTCCCCAATTATGATGGCTGATAGTTTCAGCAAGAGGACCGTTTATTTAAAAGTGTAAAAATAGGGAGCTAGGCGTGGTGGCTCACACCTGTAATTCTGTGACTTTGGGAGGCTGAGGCAGGAGGATTGCTTGAGTCCAGGAGTTTGAGACCAGCCTGGGCAACACAGTAAGATCATGTCTCTACAAAAAAATGTTTTTAAGTACATAAATAATAAATGTCTTTCTTACACTTATATCAAGTTAATTTATGTCAACAAATCTTGTAATTCCAGCAATCCCATTCCAACGAAACTGACAAATTTTTTTTAGTAAGTGGAGACTGCTTTTTCAATCCCATGTACTTTTCTGGTGTTGCAGAAGTTACAGAGGTAAAGATAAGTTAGAAAGTCCTTAGTAATCTTGTTTGCTTGTGTCCTGAGTTAAAAAAAAAATTCTGACATTCAATGTCTGAAGGATGCATGAGTGATAAAGTGAAAACAAATATTTATTTGGGGAAATTTCTTGTATTAAATGAAAAAAACCAAAATTGGAAAATGGACTGTCTATACACGTGTCAAACAATGTCTGAATTTAATTATATATTAAGCTCCTAAATAAGTTCAAAACATGATGTATATATGTTCTTTTTAGGAATCCATACATTTCACGGAACCCTTACTGTTCTCTTTTGTAGTATTTATCACAACCCTAATTTAAAAAATAACTAATCATGCAATTAATTTTTAAAATGTGTATCCCTCCATATACTTCACAAGCAATATCAGAGACAGTCTGATTTACTACTGTATAAACAGAACCAACAGTGCTTTTCACAGGTAGGTGAGCGAACAGTATTTACTGAATGAATTAGCTAGTTAACTCCGGGTTTAACACCAAAACCCTTGTATCATATAATTTATGTTAAACACGGGGAGTGGGAGTTGAATGCTGCAAAAAATAATCTATAAAACTGATAGCTAAAACTATTTTTTACTCAAATGCCCATATAGCAATCTTGATTCACTTTTCAAAAAAATAATAACACAATGTTTTTGTTCCGAAAATAAACAAAATTTGTAAGTGTGGAAAGATGGTACATTTGTACTGTCACATTCAAAAGCATATGAAAATAAAAACATTACTGTATAAGTACTCCAAAACAGGTTTCTATTCCACAAAATTATAGCAGAAAAAATAATATAAAAGTCTTACCTTGCTCTCCCTCAACATATGACCCCAAAAAGATGGTGGTAATCCTCCCTACCATATATGTTCTAAACGGCATTAAAAAAAAAAAAATCCAAGCACTATGGATGTAGTATTTAAAGATTTCTACACTAAGTCACTTGAAAAACAAATATCATTTTCATGATTTGTGCCCAATATCTGAAACATTAAATACATCCTTTAAGATAGATGTTTACCTCTGATTATTTATATTCTCTTAATTGCAAGATTTTTTTTGTTAATGCTAAAGAAAATGTCAAGAAAACAATTACTCCCATTCAAGTGATCTCTCATTTATTATTTAAGCTGAAAGGAAAATATGATTACATATGAATGCAAAATATTTGATCTTTAGACTGAGATCAAAATTTGTTTTGGAAGAAAACCTCTGTCCATATTTATAGGCATACTGATCAACAGCTTAAGAGTTTGCCAAATTAAATGTGTAAAGTCATCTATCTATCTTGGATTTTTAGAAAGACATATCAACTAGCTTCCACTGTCATAAAGAAAAACAAACTCACGAAGTAAATCAGGTGTGGGCAATTCTAAACACATTTTCTAAAATAAATTATCTGGAAGAATTTACAACTTCTACTGACAAATAGGTAGTTTTTATTTTATTAACATTTATTCATGTGTTTAATCTAGGTAAGACTGGTCTATATTCCTCATATCAAATCCTTGGTTCTTAAGAATACTACAAAATTCATTCATTATCTCTCTAGAATTACAAAAAAGGGAGGGAAGGTGAGAAGAAATCTTGTCTAGTCTCCCCTTAAGTATTCCCTAGTATAAAGGTCCAAAGAACTTCAAAAGGCACTCCTTTCAGCATATACCAACTTTAACTAGTAAATTCCTCCTTGTTTATGCCGATTCAAGCCAAGAACGGTTGGACAAAATTGCTTAACCAATACACCTGAATCAGAAGCAGTTCTAGGTAGGGCAAAAGGTTTTAAATAGATCAGGCTAGACTCAAAGACACTTGGTCTCATCAGGAAAAGCTGTCTAACATAAACACAGTGGTGGCACCCCACATTCAAGAGGAAGAGTCAGACATGCCACTGTATGAAATATCACTGGATCATTTCTACTTCTATGGGCTTCCTAGAAAAACTGACATGGAACATGTAAAATACTTAAAAGGACATTGTAATCTTTATGCTTAGTTTTATCTTATGCTTAGTTTAATATTTACTATTTATTTCTATTTACTATAAATAAATACATTTATTTAATATTTACTATTATTTAGTGTACTAAATATTAAACTCAGTATTAAATATTAAATTTAGTATTTAGTACTAAATACTATTCAGTGTACTACTACTAAAATTTAGTATACTAAATACTAAATTCAATAATAAATTAACTCGATCATTTTTGAAAACCAACAATATCAGGTTCAAACTATCAAGGGCCAGTGTCAAATGGAACCAGTGGTCTGTTAAAGACAATTGTTCCATAACTGTGTACTGCAGAAACACTTTTTAAAGAAAGCCAACACTCAAAATTAGTTAAAAATAAACTTTGCCTTTTAAAAACTATTGCTCAAAAGTTTACTCTATTACTGTATTAATAAAATAACTATGACATATCACTGTACCAATAGCATTGAATATTTATTCAATAAATTGTGTGTTTACTGATTAAACAAAATAAGTATTGAATAAACTCTCTGAGTCTGGAGTGATACAAAAAAGTCCACAGTGAGTCAGTGGAAGCTAGAGGGATTAAAGGGGCAAAGAGAGAAAGACCTTCTTTACAGAGGAACACTAGCTAATAAACATAGAAAAACTGAGAAAATACAAAAATTACCATTATGTAAACCCAATGTAATAATAATAACAGGTAAGGATCATCAATAGAAGCTAAAACCATTAGGTAAAAGGTAGATGGAGAACAAAGTGGGCACAATTTATATTATGTGCCTTCCTGATTTAAAGCAAAAAGTTCACATCGTCTATCATCTAAATGTTTAACTGAATCTAGTTTATGGGAAATACAATGACACCCCATGAGGAAGGAATCAGACAAATCTAGAATATGAGCTAAGACAACTGGGCTACATCTATAAAAAGGCAATATCATTCCTGACATTGGTTATTGTTTCTTCTCTCTTTAATTAGTCAGTCTAGACAGACATTTATTAACTTTACCGATCATTTCAAAGAATCAGCTCTTGGTTTCACAGATTGCTCTCTATTTTTGTTTTGTGTTACTTTCAATTTAATTGATTTCTACTTTTTACTACTTGTTCCTTCTGCTTGCTTTAGGCTGAATTTGCTCTTATGTGTCTAGTTTCTTAAGGTAAAAGCTTAGATTATTGATTTGAGACTTACTGCTTTTCCTACTATTATAAGCATTTAATGCTATAAAATTACCACTAAGTACTACAAGTATTCCACAAATTTTTTTATGTTGTGTCATTCTCATTTAATTCAAAATATGTTCTAATATCCTTTTAGACTTCCTTTTGGACCCATGGGTAAAAATGTATTGTTTAATTTTCAAATATTTGGAGGTTCTCCAGATACCTATTATTAATTTCTAACTGAATGCTGTTAGGGTCAAAGAAGATACTTTGCATGACTCAATTCTTTTAAGTTTGTCAAAGTTTATTTTATGGCCTAGAATATGTTCTATCCTCATAATTCTGTTACGTGTGCTTGAAAAGAATATGTATTCTGTTATTATTCAGTACAGTCTTCCATAAATACCTATCAAGTTGGTTAACAGTACTGTTCAGGTCTTCTATATTTACACTGATTTGGCATCTCCTTGTTTCACCAATTACCGAGACAGGGTGAACTGCAATTGTGGATTTGTTCACTTCACCTTCATGCTCCTCTGTTAGAAGCACACACATGCTGGCTGGGTTCAGTGGCTCGCACCTATAATCACAGATACTCAGGAAGCTGAGGTGGGAAGACTACTTTAGGCCAGAAGTTTCAGACCAGCCTAGGCACACAGTGAGACCCTGTCTCTACAGAAAAAAATTTTTTAATTAGCTGGCTCGGTGGCATGCACTGTAGTCCCAGCTACTTGGGAGGCCAGGGAAGAACCATTTGAGCCCAGGAGTTTGAGACAAGCCTGGGCAATATAGCAAGAACCTAAACACATACAATCTCAGATAATATTGTGTCCTCTGGGCAAATTGACCCTATTATCATGGATAGTACTCTTTCTTCCTGGTAACAATCCTTGTTCTGAAGTCTACTCTGATATTACAAGACACTCTAGCTTTCTTTTGCTTAGATCTGCATATCTTTGCCATCCATTTTTTTCCAATTGTACTTGTTTTTCTATTTCCAACATATGTCCAACAGTTGGAGGCATACCACCTTGATCCTTTACTGCTGGAAATTCACTGTGGGAGACAGTTGCTATCATTAGCTATTAAGCTATATACATTTCCAGTAATCACACAGCAACCTACTTGGCCTGTTATTCCTAATCTTTGCAACTAAGACTATCTCACCCCCACCTACAGGCTCAGATTCACTAATATTATGGGACCAACATTATTCCTAAGTAGGGGATCATGAAGAACCCTAATCTCTGCTCTACTCTGGCACATTGAATAAGGATGGCCTATCTAAATATCACATGCCAAAATCATATCAAATTGTAGCTGTGGGTAACAACCCCCATATTTACCACTTGTCTAAGCTGCTCTCCCATTAGCAAACTAAAACCAAATTCATGTCCCTTATTTCTTAATCCCCTTGCCTTTGGGCTATGGTTCTATAGGCCATTGGTCTGACAGTCTGTTGAAACTCCTCTAGCTGCCCTGCCTGACCTGCTCTTCTTCACTTCACATTGCATTCCCCCTTCATTCGCAATGCAACCACAACTCTCATTAAGACATGCCCAACACCAGCCCTGAGGTAATCTCCTGATCCTGTCGGACTCCTACAAGCCAGATCACTTGTTTCTGGTCCTACCCTGACCTTCACCAATGGGTTCCAGCACTAAGATTTTTATGTTATCCCACAAACTTATCTTCTACTCCAATCACTCAAATTCAATGTGTCGTGTTTCTTTGAGTCTTGTATCTTCATTCCTTTCGTTTTTAAAAACAATTTATTAAACAAAATTAAAATAACCATTTTAATGCCACTGCACAATTCAGTGGCATTTAGTACATTCAGAACGTTGTGCAACCACCAAAATCCAGTGCCAAGTCATTTCCATCATTCTAAAGTAAAAACCCTTACCTATTAAGCAGTTTATCGCCCTTCTCCAACCCCCACCTTCTAGCAGCCACCAATCTGTGTTCTGTTCTCTATAAATTTATCTATTCTAGACATTTCATATACATGGATTCACATGATATGTGATCTTTTGTGTCTGGCTTTTTCACTTAAAGTTTTAGAGATTCATCCACACTATATTAACAGCACATATTAGTGCTCCATTTCTTTTCATGGCTGAATAATATTCTATGTATACATGACAATTTGTTTATCCATTCCTCCACTGATGGATTTTTGGATTGTGTCCACCTTTTTGCGAATAATGCTACTACAAACAACGTGTGTACACATATGTGGTTGAGTACTTACCAGAATTCCATTATTTTGGATACACAACTAGGAGTTGAATTATGTTGTACTATAGTAATTCTATGTTTAATTTCTTGAAGAACCATTAAACTGTTTTTCATAGCAGCTTTATATTCCATTTTCTATTCCTACCAAAAATGTATGAGAGTTCCAATTTCTCTACCTCCTTGTCAATATTTTTTTAAAAAATTATAGCCATTCTAATGGGTGTGAAGTGGTACCTTATCATGGTTTTGATCTGTGTTTCCCTAATGACTAATGATTTTAAGCATCTTTTCATTTGCTTGTTGGCCATCAGTATAGCTTCTTTAGAGAAATGTCTATTCAAGTACTTTGCTCATTTTATAATTGGGTTGTCTTTTTGTTGTTGAGCTATAGGAGTTCTTTCTATATTCTGAATGCTAGATCCTTGTCAGATATATGATTTGCAAATTTTTACCATCCTGTAGGTTGTCTTTTCACTTTCTTTTTGATGCACAAAAAGATTTAATTTTGATGAAGTCCTATTTATCTACTTTCTCTTTTGTTACTCATGCCTTTGGTGCCTAAGAACTGATATCTAAACCCATTACCAAATTCAAGATCATAAATATTTATCACTATGTGTTCTTCTAAGGGCTTTATGGTTTTAAAACCATAAAAAGGTTATTTTAAAATCATAAAATCTATACTTAGACTATTGGTCCATTTGGAGGTAATTTTTGTATATAGTTTGTAGTAGGGGTCCAATTTCATTCTTTTGTGTGAGAATATCCAGTTTTCCCAGCACTATTGATTGAAGAGACCATTCTTATCTGATCAAATGGTTCCAGCACCCTTGCTGAAAACCAACTAGCCACAGATATATAGGTTTATTTCTAGACTCTTAATTATACTCTATTGATCTGTATGTTTATCCTTATGCCAGTACCACACTACTTTGATTACTATAACTTTGTGCTAAGTTTTGAAATCAGAAGTGTGAGTCCTCCAATTTTTTTGTTCTTTTTCAAAATTGTTTTGGCTATTCAAGGTCCCTTGCAATTTCATGTGAGTCTGAGGATCAGCTTCTCCATTTGTGGAAAAGACCATGAGAATTTTGATAAGTTTGATAGGACTGAATCACTTCTAATCTACAAACATGGGATATATTTTCATCTTCTTTAATTTTTTCCAACAGATGAATAAAATAATTATTTTAGTTTTCAGTGTACAAATTTTTTACCTTTTTGGTTAAATTTATTCCTATGTATTTTATTCTTTTGGGTGCTACAGTGAATGGACTTTTTTTCTTAATTTTCTTCTCTAATTGTTCATTGCTTGTGAATCTTTTTATTTTTAACCTATCAAGATTTCTGTATTTAAAGTAAGTTTCTTGTAGACAGGTTTTGTCTTTTTATCCAATCTTTTAATTGGTATGTTTAGAATGCTTACATTTAATGTAATTATCGATGTGGTTGGAATAAAATCTATAATCTTGCTAGTTTTCTATTTGATCCATTTACTCATTGTTCCTTTTTTCCTACTATTTTTAAATGACTCCATTTTATCTCTGCTACATGCTAATTAATTTTACATATATTTTCCTCCCTTTTTTTTGAGACAGTGTCTCTTGCTCTGTTGCCTGTACTACAGTATAGTGGCATCATCATAGCTCACTGCATCCTCCAATTCCTGGACTTAAGCAATCCTCCTGCCTCAGCCTCCTGAGTAGCTGGGACTACCGGCATGCACCACCATGCCTGGCTAATTTAATTTTTTGTAGAGATGGGGTCTTGCTATTGCCCAGGCTGGTCTCAAACTCCTGACCTCAAGTGATCCTCTGGCCTTGGCTGCCCAAAGTGCTAGGATTACAGGCATGAGACACACTGTGCCTGGCCTATATATTCTCTTTTCTAAAAAAATTTTAGTTGGTTTTCCTAGGGTTTGTAAATATATATTTTGCTGTTCCTTGGTCACCACAAACTTATTCTTGATCAAGGTCTTTATACTAGGTGTATGTTCTATCTGGAATGCTTCTCCCCATATCTTCAAATGGTTTCCTTCTTCGTATCATTCAGTCTCTGGTCAAATGTTACTTCCTCAGGGAAGCTCTCCAAAAGTACCTTACCTACAATAACACCTGCAGGTACCACCCCTCTGCTGCTTTATTTTTCTTCATAGCCCTTATCATCAGCTGAAATTATACTTACTTGTTTAATGTGTCTCCCCAAGTAGAACATGTCGTGTAATAACAGATCTCATTTTTCTTGTTTACTGTTGTACCCTCTGCACTAAGACAACACCTTGCATGTTCTTTTTCAAGTGAATAAATACGTTCATTCCATTGCACAACTAACACATCACAATCATACAGGACTGAGGAAAACACAAAATGTTTATGCAAATTGAATCTAATATCTTGACAATAAATTATAGAATAATGAAAAATGAAACAGACCGTTATCCTTCTCATGACTAAATTGGATACTACTTATATTTGGAGAAAAGGAGAAAGAAGAGCTATAAGCAAAATCTGGGTCAAAAAGTAAAATTCTTTAAATGTCTATTTGATATGGTCTTTGCATTGAAAGAATTTTAAAGTTGAAAAAAGACTTGAACCACAATGAATACTACTTCACACCTACTAGGACAGCTATTACCAAAAAAATCCAGAAAATAACAAGAGTTAACAAAGATGTGAAGAAACTGGAACCCTCGTATATTGCAAGTGGGAATATAAAGTGGTATAGTTGCTGTGTAAAATGGTTTGGCACTTCCTCAAAAAATTAAACATGGAATTGCATATAATCCAGCAACCCCCCTTTTAGGTATACGCCCAAAATAATTAAAAGCATGAATTCATGCTTATATGCCAATGTTCATAAAAGCATTATTCACAACAGCTGAAAAGTGTTAACAACCCAAATGACCATCAACAAATGAATGGATGAACAAAATGTGGCATATAAATACACTGGAGTTTTATTTAGCCATAAAAACTAATGAAATTCTGATATATGCTACAACAAGGATGGACCTTCAAAACATGCTAAGTGAAATAAACCATACACAAAAGGACAAATATTATATGATTATGCTTACATGAGTTACACAGAATAGGCAAATTCACAGAGATAGAAAGCAGAATAGAGGTTGCCAGGGGCTGGGGGAGTGAAAAAGAAGATTATTGTTTAGTGGGTACAGAGTTTCTGTTTGGGATGATGAAAAAGTTCTGGAAGTGGATAACGGTGATGGGTGTGCAACATTGTAAACATACTTAATGCTACTGAACTGTACCCTTAAATGGTAAATTTTGTGTTGTGTATATTTTACCACAATAAAATAAAAAATCACCACATTCAGCAATCCCACTACTAGGTATACATATCCCAAAGAAATTAAATCAGTATGTCGGAGAGATATCTGTATTCCTGTGTTTACTGCAGCACTATTCACGAAAGCCAAGATAGGAATCAAGTACACATCAATGGATGAATGGACAAAGAAAATGCAGTATGCATACACAATGGAATACTATTTGTCATATAAAAGAATAAAATCCTATTATTTGCAACAATATGGATGAACCTGAAGGACATTCTGTTAAGTGAAACAAAGCCAGACACAGGAAGATAAACATGATCACACTCACATGTGGAATGTAAAAAAGCTGATCTCACAGAAGCAGAGAGTAGAAGGGTGGTTACTAGAGGCCAGGGGATGGGGGTAGGGGGGAATGGGAAGAGACTGGTCAACGGGCACAAAGTTACACTTAGGAGGAATAAATTCTGGCATTCTATTGCACAGTGGGGTGACTATAGTTAACAATAATGTATTGTCTAATTGAAAAAAGCCAGAAGAGAGGATTTTGAATGTTCTTACCACAAAGAAGTAATAAATGTTTGAAGTGATGGGTATGCTAATCACCTTGATTTGATTCACAATGTATACATGTTTCGAAACATCACATTATACCCCATAAATATGTGCAATTATTATGTGTCAATTAAAAATAAAACTTTTTAAAAAATCACCAAAGGGAAAATAAAAGAATGGATATGCTAAGTGAAAGAAGCCAAACACAAAAGTTTCATACCTTACAATTGCATTTATATGAAATTCTAGAAAAGGCAAAACTATAGTGACAGAAAGCAGATGGGCTGCTCAGGCTGGCAGGGGTGAGGGGTGCAAAGGGACACAAGGGAAATTTTGGGAATGATGGAAATGTTCTTTGTTTTTATTGCATTGGTGGTTTACAATCATGTACATTTCAAACACATCACACTACATAGTTAAATTTCATGAATTTTATTACATGTAAATTATACCTTAATCAGTTCACTTAAAAAGTGAAAGAGAGAGACCTGAGATGGTCCTGGTCCAGAGGTGGGGAACATTTTTGTGTTGGAAGGCTGTAATAGGGTCGCATTCAAGAAACTTCAATTAGATATACTTAAAAATGTACATTATTTTGTAAAATTCTAACTTCTATGTACTTAATAATGTAAAAAAATGAAAACCATTTGTTAATTTTAAAGTTAACTAACCTTTTAATGACTTTGTTGTGTCTGCTTTTTGTTGGAAAGCATTTGAATATTTGGTTGCAGCGTGGAGGTCCGCATTTCAGTTGATCGTGACCCTAAGGGCATCTTAATTTGGATTAGGTAGGACAATGTAAGATTCCCAGCAGTAAGTGGTTGAAAAGCAAGAAAACGTTTTTCCGTCATGTTGCCAGAGACGTGGGTATGCTATTGCATTTTTCCATATTTCAGCTGGATCTTTCTTAGCATCAATGACTCAATCAATTCCATCTATAGTTCTTTATGTGCCTTGGTGATATCAACTAGGTGAAGCTGAAATGCTAATTTGAATGGGATGTCATGATTCTCAAAGTCAGTGACCCTTTCGCTGTGTTCTCCAATTAATAGGCCTGCAACAGCTATTTATTCTTCAAATGATTCATATATATCATCCTGTTCATCAACGACCTTTGCTAACTGGGAAAAATGTGCATATGAAATTTCTTTTCGAAGAAGTGTCTTGAAAAAAGACAGTTTTGGAAATGCTTGGATTTTTTGCCACATATCATATATAGACTTAGTTTTATCTTGCAAAAAGTATTCAAATCATTTTGATTTGACATATCACATAGAAATGCTGCATTCCTATAGAAATCTTCTTTCAATAATTCATATTGCTGATTCTGTTCTTCATAAAATTTAACTATTTATTCTCATAGAGATAAAATTTTGTTTAACACCTGCCCCAATGATGCACTTTAGAATGATAGGGCAAATCCACACTGAATATCTCATCATTCAATTCTAGCATGTTATGAAACTGATGATGCTGTGTTGCATTTGCTGGAATATAGTTAACAATACTTATAACTTGTTGCAAAGTGTCACTTAAAATAGTAGCTTTAGCACAGAGATTTTGCTGATGCAAAATATAATGAAAAGAAATGAGGGCCTGTGGATCTGTTAATATTTTTTTATCTGTGCAATAAACCTGTCATGTTTTCCTGTCATGGAAGGTGCACCATCTGTACATACATTCACTAAATTTACAAAATCAGTCCAACTCATGACATTTATCTTGAAAGCTGCTGAAGATATCTATTCCCCTGTTCTGTTTGCAAGAGTGCCCAAAGCGAGTAACTCTTTGTAGCAAAGAAAACCTTCTGTTATGATTCAAATGAAGGATAAAACCTGCACCGAGTCAGAAGTATCAGTTGATTCATCCAAAGCGACTGAATAATATATATTTTTCTTTTGAAGTATTGCATGAAGTTGTTCTGTTAAGTTGAAGGCTAATTCATGCTGCTGATCAGTTATGGCTCTCCTTGAAAGAGGTAATTGTTTGCACTTTGAAACATTATTGAGGTTTAAGCATCCTACAACTTCAACAGTGAATTCTTTCACAATTTCTACATCACTAATAGCTTCCCTTTTTTCTTGAGAATATAAGCTACTTTATAAGTTGCTTCAGTGGCATTATTTCCAGGTCTTACTGCTGCTTGAAAGAATTGTCTTTGCTCTTGCTTTCCATATTTTAATTTCTCCAATACAGTCTTTTGCGCCTCTCCCTCTAATTTAAAATATTCATGGTCCCTATGAGTGTTACAACGCTGATGAATTTCTTTAATGTTGATATTACAGTATCACAAAGCAAGTAAATCATTTTATCTTTAGTATAAATAAGATAATATTGCAAATTCCGATTCTCATTAAAAAATTCTTCCTTCAGCATTCTCTTGGTCTTCTTTGACATGATGGGCTGTTAGCAGACAGAATTAAAAAATACCGTCGAGCTATCCAACTATTCACAAATTCCACTTCGAACAGAAACACAGTGCACCACTGTCAAAAGCTGATAATAGACTGTTGTCCTCAACCCCCATAAACTCTTGTCAACCAGCCTTGAGTGGTAGGGGTGCCAGTCAGGTGAGGGAAGTTAGAACTAAATCATGAGCTTAGCAACTGTCAGTTTAACCCTTATGGCTTACTCATGTTCTAATTGTACCAGTTAATCTGGGAGGATTATTTCATTGAAACTTCTTTGATATTTAAAGTACATTAATTTAAAAAATAAAATAAAAATATAAAAGATGAA
>CAUYSK010117022.1:0-19548 GCA_963575035.1 Avahi laniger
TTTTTATCTCTTGAGCCATTGTTTTTTTGGTTGTTGTTTGCTAGGCTGCCGCCACGGCACTAACCCAAGGAAAGACAGTTTGTCTCTGTATAAAAAAAAAAAAAAAAAAAAAAAAAACAGTAACACTAGGGTAAATACAAAGTAACTAGGCAACAATCAACATGATAATTGGAACATTATCTCACTTATAAATATTAACATTGAATGTAAGTGGTTTAAATGGCCACTTGAAGGATATAGATATGATAGACATTAAAAAAAACACAACCCTGATCAACACATAAGTGCACATATAAGAATAACATCTACTGGATGTTGGGCAGGGGGGAGGAGGAAGGGGAGAGGGGGAAGGAGGGAGAGGGGACGGGTATATACATACACAAAGAGTACAATGCGCACCACCCAAAGAATGGACATATTTGAAACTTGGACTTAGGGGAGAAGGAGGGGCAAGGGCAACATATGTAACCTAAACATCTGTACCCCCATAATATGCTGAAATAAAAAAAATAAATAAAAAATTAAAATAAAAAGTTACTCATAAAAAAAAAACCACAACCCAAATACCTGCTGTCTCTAAGAAACCCATTTAACTCATAAAGCATCACATAGGCTCAAAATGAAAAGGTGAAAAACATATTCCATGCCAAATGGAAATCAAAGGCAAGCAAGCAAGATGAAAAGACTCTAAATCAACAACTGTAAAAAAAAGACAAAAATGGTCATCATATGATAAATGATAAAAGGATCAATTCAACAAGAAGATACAAGAATCCTAAACATATATGTACCTAACACCAGAGCTCCCATATTTATAAAACAAATACTACTAGAACTAAAAATGAAATAAACAGCAACATAATAAGAGTGGGTGTCTTCAACACTCCATTGACAGAATTGGACAGATCATTAAGGCAGAAAAATCAACAAAGAAACACTAGACTTAAATGGGACTGTGGCACAAATGGACCTAACTGAAATTTACACAAAATTATACCAAAAAACACTGCACGATTTACATTGTTCTCATCAGTATATGGGACATTTTCCAAGATACATCATATGTTAGACCACAAAATCAGTTTCAGCAAATTTTAAATAATTGAAATCATACTACATATCAGACCATAGTGGAAAAGAACTGGAAACCAATTTCTAGAAGAACTCTCAAAACTATACAAATACTGGAAATTAAACATCTTGCTGTTATGTGATCTTTCAGTCAATGATGAAATCAAAATGAAAATCAAAAAAAATTTTTGAACAATGGCCACACGAAATACCAAAATCTCTGGGGTACAGAAAAAGCAGTGCTAAGCCATAAATTCATAGCACTAAATGTCTATATAAAAAGAAAAATCACAACCTAATGTCACACCTCAGGGAACTACAAAACAAGAATCATTGAAACACAAAGCTAACAGAAAACAAGAAATAACAAAGATTAGAGCAGAACTAAATGAAATGGAAAAAACAAAAAAATACAAAGAATCAAAGAAACAAAAAGTTTGTTCTTTAAAAAGTAAACATGATTGTCAGACCACTAGCTAAATAAAATAAGAAAATAAAAGAGAGCATTCAAACAAGTTCAATCAGAAATGAAAAATGAGACATTACAACTGATACCACAGAAATACAAAAGAATATCCAAGACTATTACCAACACTTCTATGTACACAAACTAGAAAATCTAGAGGAAATGAATAAATTTTTGGAAACACGCAACCTCTCAAACTTGAATCAGGAAGAAATAGAAATCCTGAACAGGCAATATTAAGTAGAGAGAGCGAATCAGTAATAAAAATACTCTTAACAAAATAAAGACCAAGACCAGATGGATTCACAGCTGAATTCTATCAGTAAATATATTTTAAAAGCCAAGGCCAATCATTTCACTACCTAAATAGTAGTTACAGCTGCTGTGAGAAAACTATTATATATTCCACTGTTAAGATCAAGACTACCTAACATATAAAATACATTTGTCAATCACACAAATATTAATAACACATCTTTAAAGGACTAAGCATAAGTTCATAATCTAATCTTTTATTTGTCAAAGGAAACAGTGCTGTGCTTCCTAGTTTCAGTGAGGACACTGGTTTTTCCAGTCAAAAATGAAAGCTCTTACAAAAGTGAGAAAGGCTGTTACTGCTTTTCATATTAATAATAAATGGGACCATGGAAAAGTCATCTTCTGGTTCTCTCAATTCAGTGCTTTCAAAAGTTTCCTTCAAAATCTAGGCCTTCCTACTTTTTCCTCTCATCAGAAAGGATATTCATGACCTAGAAGTCTTTTCCTGTGCTCAGCTGAAAGTGTCTCCTCAGGGACTGTTTTAATTCTTTGGTAGATAGGACTGTGAAGCTTCAACTATTTTGAGAGAAGAATTTTCTAATTTAAATACTTAGCTAGCATTAATGTGCATATAACATATTATTATTCATTACAATGTTAAATTTTATAATCAAAGTTTTCCTTAGCTACACAGCATTTAAAATTAATGAAATAGCTTTATCTCTGTCTAACCCAGAAGTACTCAATTCTGGATCCATATTTAGGATCAACCGGGTAGCTTTTAAAATATGCTGATGTCTTGGCCCAAAACAGGTTGAATTTGCCTCCATTTCCATGAGTGAACAGTCATGGGTATTTTACAAAAGCTTCTCAAATGATTCTTACATGCAGCTAAGGTTGAATTAACCACTACTTGAAGCCATGCACCAGAAAAGTGAGAGTTAATCAGCAATTTTTTTTTCTGCTACATTTCCCTCTGTATAAATATATATTTTGTCTGTCTGTTGCACAGGGAGCTTCTTTTAGGGGGAAAAAAGCTCATGAGAACATTTTATTTAAAGATTTATTTATCCTTACCGCAGGTTACAATAGTAAAAATAGTACTTTGGAAATTCAGCAGATCTAGAAATTGATCTTGCTATTAAATTCAATTCCCCAGATGATATAAAAGAAATTCTACTTAAATTATAGTCAGCAGCAGAAAGGAAACACCTACAGCACTATAGAATAAGATATTTAGAAACTAGTCACCAAGAAACAGAAGTTCATATCTACTTGTATGAGAATTGTAATAAAAAAGTACAAAGAAATTGAGTAAGAAATATGGATCTATTATTAAAAATAATAAGAGCCACTTTGTAGCAGTTTATGTGCTAATTGAAATCTATACACCTGGAGTTTTGAAGAAATATCCTAAGAAGAATATTCTATGATACAGCCACAACAGGGAAAACTGTAAAAAAATAACTTCTGTTCAGATCTTTGCTCCAGGCTCATCACATGCCTTTGGGCAAATCCTTAAGCTGTTCTGAGTTAGAGTTTCCTCTGTACATATTCCTGCTAAGCTCTTGGGTTCATTGTGAGTTTAAAAAGATACTGATCATAATATTAAATATCTTTGAGCAAACTGTTATATGCATAGCAGTAACTATTTCTATTTACCTGGAATAAAATTATTTAATTCCAAATGAACTACTGATCTGAGAAAATGAAGAAAATTTCCTTTCTAATTTTCACATTGTTTGTTCATTGATAATCCTCTCATATATCAACACTTAAAACACTTTCTTATAGTTACTATTATTTTTTCCTCCTTCGTGTATCTACATTTAACTTTTTGATGTATGAATCTAGTCCAATGCCTTGGACAAAATATTTGTAACAGTGACTTTTTGGGGGGTAGACAAAATATCTGCTGATTTGATAAGCAAACTTATTCAGACACTAGTAACTCAGAAAATAATTTCCATTTTGCACAGATTTTATTGTTAGAAAATATGTTGAGAGAACATGAGAGCCACTCATCTACACTATAACTAAAAATTTATATTGAAAATATAATTTTTAATTAAGAATTTTAATTGGTGACAGAACTTACTGGTGTGGACTAATGCTGTAAGGTAAATATTTAACAACTGTTAAGAGTGTGGAGGTTGCTGACTTATAGCATCTGCCAATTACTGTGTTGTAAACATTCTTACCATGGCCATTTCAGCCTCCAATAGGATATCATAAATGTGGAATTGGGACAGGATGTTAAAATTTAACTCTCATGAGCAATAGTTAATGAATCAATCTACATGGTATTTTACGTACTTTAGAAAGAATAAATAGGTTTTTCAAGAAAAATCCAGAGATAAAGAACAAAAATAAAAGCCTGCAGTTATGACTGCTTAATCATTCTTTCAAATATTCCCAAGGCACCTATTGAGTTTAAAACAAGTACTATTCTAACTCTCTGGAATATATCATTGAACAAAACAGAAAATATGCCTACTCATTCAGTTTATATTCTAGTGTGAGAAGATAAAAAGCAAACATAATAATTATAATATTATTACATCAATGCAGAAGAGAGATATGATACCTTGTTAGTGGTAGAGCAGGAAAAATGGATTATTTTCAAAGTAGAGCCAAAAGTATTTTCTGCTGGACTGGATATGGAATGTCAAAGTAAAGTATCAAGAGATCCCAAGGTTGTATGTGTGAGCAATTGGAGGGGTGAAGATGCCACAAAAAATGGGGAATGCTACAGATGGAGCAGATTTGGGATGGGAGTCCTAAATTTTAGTTTAGGCATTTTCTATTGGCTAAATCTATTAGACATTCAAGTGTAGCCATTTGGAAAGCAATTATATATGAATGTGAAATTTGGAAGAGAGGTCCAGGCTGAAGAACTAAATTTGAGTGCTATTTGTATATAAACAACATTTAAAGTCAATGAAATTAATAGCACATTGAGAGTAACTATAGATAAGACACCTTCAAGGATTGAGTCCTGGGCTATTCTGAGATTCAAGTATCAGGAAAATAGAAGAAATTTGCAAGACTAAGAATGAATGCCTAGTGAAATAGCAGGAAAAAGAGTGTCCTGAAAAGCAAAGCATTATATAATGTCAAGGCAAATGAGGTGCAGATTTAGCAAGATTTTTGGATTTAACAAGAAGGAAGTCATCCATGACTCTTTGAAAAGCTATTTCAGTTCAGCGGTTAGGACGAAAGCCCAATCAGAACGAGTTTAAGAGAAAATATGATGAGAGAAATGAGAGGCAGCAAATACAGGTAACTCATTCAAAAAAGACTTGTTGCAGCAGAAGTAAATAATTTCAGAAGTAGCTGGACTGCAAGAAGTAGAATCAAGATAATATTTTTTAAGAAAAAGGAAAAGAAGATAACATATTAGCACAAATGATCCAGTGGAGAGAGAAAAATTTAAAAAGAAAGAATAAAAAGGAGAGGAAACCACTAGAATGATGTCAGTTGTTGGAGTAGCCAGAACACACACAGCATTTATTCATTAAATTCCCCACCATATATGGGAACTGTTTGCAATGCCCCTATTACAATAGTAACATCTAAGTGGGCAAGAAAAAACGCAATCTTCTTCAGAGCAGAAGGTCTGCTTGAGATGGGGCATGGACAGTTTACCGAAGTGGGAAGGCAGGTTGACCAGAGCTGCTAACTGTCATTCACTATTTGTGGTAACATTATTGCTATTGGTAAAAGGGGATAATAACAATATCTTCTATGTGCTTTGACTAGGATCAGTATCTGGTGTGTAGTAAATATCCATTGATAGTGAGCCCTTATCATCATCTGCACCTTCATACTTAAACTGAACTCTGCGATTTTTTTTCCCCATTACCTGAAATTCAGATTATTCTCAATTTTCTTCATTTTTTTTTTGTTTTTGGCATTCTCACTAGATGCTATAAATTTCCTATCTGGAACCAACAATCAGAATATAATGTAAAATGTTTTAAACTAAAGTTATATTTAAAATAACAATTTTAAATTTTTTATTATGGGAAATTCTCTTTTGTGGGCAATAGAATTAAATGTAGTCATTTTATATGCTTAAATCAAAACATTTAATGCAATTATGAGTTACAATTTTTAGTTGGCGCATTATTAAAAAATTTTAAACCCACACTAGTTCAGAAGATGACAATTTTATTTTATTTTATTTTTCAAAGTTCTTATGTGGGTTGCAAACACTTACCGAGAAACCAGACATTCAGGCAACAATACTCTCTTTTCTAGCTACAATGCTGTATTCTGTTTTAAGACAATACAAAATTAGTAAAGTTTTCGATTAGGTTCTGGACATAAAAAAATCAGCTCTCTGTATATTTACCAATAAACACAATATTAGGCATTATGGAGAAACCAAAGTCTATTTATCCTGCTAGCATATACATTTTAAAGAATATAATTTGCTCACATACATATTTTAAAGAACATGAAACTCTAAAATATTGCCCCAAATCTTAGATTGAGAATAGAACTCAAGAGAATGTGCCATGTTTATCTTGTGGCTTTATCTATCTCCTCATCTCTACCTTAGCTCGGGAGGCTGTGAAGCCTTTAATGTAAGAAGGAGGCTGTAATTATATAAATGATAAGCAGTCAAGAGATTTACTTTCAAATCGTGGCTCTTAGATGCTCTGTAGGATAGTCTCACAAAATAGACTTCCATTTTCTCCCTAATGTTCTAAGACGTTAGAATAAACAATACTTAAGGATTCTTCCAGCTACAACATTCTATGACTCTCTGACAATGAATATTTCCAGACACACTTAGGAGAACGCACAGTCCCATATAGTCTAAATGTTCCCCTCCTAATATTCCTGTCTCTGATTTTTACTTGCCTCAATCCTTATCACACTTTTTAACCGCAGATCATTAATCAGGAACTTTGAAATGTCTAATTCCACCACCAGGTAAACTAAAAAATAAAGGGAAGCGGGAGCAAAAATTCCAGTTCAGAAAGAAATATGTGTTGCTGGCATGTCAAATTCCCCGACGGTATCAGACTTTAGTAATGCTGGTGCTGAAATTGTATTTCAGAAATATATTTAGAATTGTACTTATTACTCTGAAAGTAATCAGTTTTGATAAAGTCCCCCAAAAGTTAAGATTTATTAAGCAGTGAGCTTTATCTTCAAAACGACAATCAATCTTTATATTTTTAAAAATTCGGGGAGGAGAGTTAACTGGAGATAAAATACTATGTATGTGCATATTTTTCCATAGTTCTTCTGTACATACATACCTGTCTCATGGTGTTCAGAAGGGAAATCTATGTTGTTTTTTGTTTTTTTTTAAGAAATGGTGTCTTTCACCACCTACATTCTAACATTGGAATATTTGCTATCACACCTACCAACAACCTTTGTCGCAATTCACTATCAAATAAAAAAGCCCGCTCACGTGCTAGCTAAATGTGTAGGCTAATCTGACAGAGAGGGTTTCTAATGTATCTTAGCTGCATTTCAGACGTTCACCTAGTAGGACCAATGCTAGTCCCACATCATTTAAACATTTTTGAAGATCTAAAAAACAAAGAAATGGATAAGGGTGATGATTTTGTAAAGGAGTTTAGTTACAAAGCCAGTCTGAGATGGTTTGAGAGATTTACAGGTGACGCAACATTGCACAATTCAAAAATCAGGAATGAGCCACTCCAATGAGGAAGACTGCAGCAGGGTGAACTGCAGGATTCCTTTTACCAATGTGCTTACGCTACAGTGAAAAGTCTCACTCATGTTGACATTGGGATTTCTTTTTAAACAAATACCATCTCCTAAATTCATTTAGCAATAAAAAAAAGTACCATCAGGGACATAAAATCTGCCAAAAGTAAGCTAATGCTATTTATTAGTTTCCTAGGGCTGCTGTAGATTTTACCACAAACGTAGTGACCTAAAACAACAGGAACTTATTCTCTCATACTCCTGGAGGCCAGAGGTCTGATATCAAGGTGTCAGCAGGGTTTTTTTTTTTTTTTTTCGTTTTCTGAAGGTTCTCAGAGACACTCTGTTTCACGGCTATCTTCTGGTGGCTGCTGGAAATCCTTGACAAGCCTTGGTCTGCAACTCGTCACTCCAATCTCTGCCCCCTCATCACATGTCCTTCTCTCTTTCTGTCTTCTATGAAGACACTGGTTATCGAACTTAGAGCCCACCCAAAATACAGGATGATCTCATCTCGATATCTTCAACTTGATTACATTCACAGAAACTCTTTTCCCAAATAAAGTCACCTTCACAGTTTCCAGGGTTTACGATGGACTTATCTTTTTGGGGCCACTATTGTACCCATTATGTAGAAATTTTAAAGGTAATTATCAACAAAAACCCTGATTGATACATTGTTCTGAAAACCAACCCAGGGTTTTAAGGGAATTTTGTAAAACTGTTAAATGGTAAGTTTGTTGAAGTCCTCTGAGAAGGACATGCAAGAAATTGGTAGAAACACCAGGGAGAATAAACTGGAAAAGGAGCAGGGGTAGGCAAGGAGCACCTTGTGACTGTGAAGCAGGTCTAACACCTGTGAAAGGGAGCAAGAAGGACAAGGATTGCATAGCAAGGCCTCAGACTGGGATGCGGCTCTGAGAAAGTCTCCACCAGGCCAGTGAGGAGTTCCCCAGAAAACATGACCTGTTGGAAGAGTTCTCATTGCAAAGAAAAGTGCTGGATTTACCACGACCACTGTGACTGCTCATTGCCTGGGAGCAGTCCAGGGAGAGCACAGCCTCAGTGTCAGTATTGTAGCAAACCAAAATACCATGCCTAAATGAAGAGGAGGTAGTCAAAGCACATGTGAGAGGCTTTTTGTCATCACTCATCAAAAGTCCAAGAAGAACTGAAGCAGGAAAATTTTGTAAACACAGCTCTTTTGATATCTCCAGGAAATCCTAGATCATCCTAGAGCATCCTTCTGGGATTGTTGATTATAGACAATATCCCAAGTTATCTTTATGTCTTCCAACATCACTGTTGTTGCAGTCAAGAGGTACTAGCCACCTTGAAGGCATATTATCCAATATTGGTGCTACAGAATCTGGAGTGGGTGCTGCCGGAGATGTCTTTGCTCTGATAAAAGGTTAATTAAATGGTCCTTACAGCAAGAAGGTATTCAAATGGATATATTGGGATACAAAAAGAATCTTATGCCTAACAAAAATGAAATATGAAAAGATGAGATGGCTCTGTGGTTTGTTGCTAAACTTCCAAAATTGTTATGAAGAGAGCTGCACAAAACTGATATCTTAATCCTGCAGGAAGACCTGTTTTACTACAGTGGACAGTGAAAATGTTGAACGGATTTTATGAAATACAGTTACAGAAAAGAATTTGCTAAACTTAATTCTTATGAATTGGAAGAAGAGAAAGCAAATATCCTTGCTGCAAATCTTTAAAATACATTTTAGATCATGCAGATAAAAATAATTTGGCCACTGCATGTGAGGCTGTCATATTCTCCATATCACCAGTTACACAGACACAAGCAAAGGGAATGGAAACAGATGTGGAACAGGAATTTTAATCCCCCTATTATTGTTGCCTATGGCATCAGTTGATAGTTGATAATGGAGAGCCATTCATTTCCATACTCAAAGGAGCCAAGAGTAGAAAACTGTCCGTTGGTTCCTTGTATTTGGACATGGCTAGACCTCAGGCATTTACTTCCCTCCTTTCTGACCCCTCGCCAGCTCCCTCCTCCCCATCCTTCTCCCTCAGCAAACATCGGCACTGACTGTATATTCCACCTTGCTCTGTTCACCGCTAAATCTCAATCAGGAAGTCTTCAATGGTTTAATTAAAAACAAACAAAAATATCACACCAATTTTGCCTCCTTATGTTGTTTTCCTAAGGGTTATTTTTATTCATTATGTCTTTAACATATTATTTATTCTTCAAGTTTCTACTTAGAAGGAAAATGTAATTTGTGTCTGATACTTTACATGACAGCATCATTGTACACTGAATATATATGCACTAATAAGCACATAGAGTGCTAAATAATAAGGTGTTAAATGATTAAATAACTGGTACTTTAGTGCTTTGTATTACATAAAAGTCTTTGTTGAGTTTCATATAAGTGTTTCAGTATTTATTATTACTTGGGAAATTTTGGTTGGATGTTTTCATAGGTTGGGAAGGCATTCTTATTTTCCCTTTTAAAAATAATGGCCTACTATTAAAAAAATCAATATTTAACACATTTTCAATAATGTGTTAAATTCAGATAGTGAGGGAATGCATGAATTACACTTCTTAAGTAGAAACAGAAGGTATATATTCAGTGAATTCAGTCAAAGTAACTGAAGAATCACAAAGAAGCTAATGAAGAAACAACAAATAAGAAAAGCCAAGAACACCTATGGAATTTAACCAAGCAGTTAAAACAGTCCAACTAAATCTCAGTAGTGCAGTCCCAACGTTAGCTGCTCTAGCCTCATGTTTACAATGAAAAATGTTAAGTAATCAATAATGAAGGGCAAAGAAATATATGATCAAATGACCTCCGCCTTAGAAAAAGTTCCGGAAAGTAGTATGGGAGGACTTTTGCAGTGGACAAAAGATGAGATCACCAAGAGATGTAAATGGGCCATAAATAAAAAAGATTATACAGGCCTACATCTGTAGGAAACTCTTTTGTATTGCAACCTGTCATACATCATGGGAAAGGCATGTTAATATTAGACAGTTACATTTTCATGAACCCACACTTTCTCTCAAGCTTTTCGTAGTCTCACTGCAAAGGGGAAAAAAAAAATCTCAAAACAATAGGCTCATTTTCCTGAGAGTGTGGCTTTTGCAAATGGATTTGATTTAACAGAACTTGGGAAAGCCAGCTGACTTGCTTGTTTTCTGGTCCTTATCTCATTAATGTTATTTATTCTCACCCATAGGCTTGGGAGAAGGGTGAGGATAAGTTAAAATCTGCCTAAATAACTGGGTAGATAAGATTTATACCCGTGGAGAAATTTTCTTGACGTTGTTTCTGTAATAGGAAGAGCCTGTGAAGGACTAGGAAAGTATTTCCTTGAAAGTTAGAGTTGGTTTGGAGATCAGCCATTTAAATAAAGAGTATTCTAGGAAACTAAATAAACTTCAGTTGTTACCTTGCTAAGAACTTTACCTAAGGCACATTAACCAAGAACATACAAAAGTATAAAGAAGATTCTAAACTAATTGGATATTTGTTCCACTTAAATTCTGAAATTACAGAAAAGCTAAGAAGTGGCAGTATGAAATGGAAAGTGTCAAAAATCATAGGTCTCCTCTTATTCACATATTATTATCGTTATTATTTTGCTATCTCATACTGATTTTGCTTAAATGTTGCTATGAATGAGGTTATCTGATTAATGACTTTTAAACAACTGGCACTTTGAAAATGTTATTTAAATTTTAATTAGATTATAATTGTGATATAAATCATCCTTTCCTCAACGTTAAAATCTAAATAGTCACATGCAACAATCTTTTCTAAATTATTAGGTTTTCTAAGGAAGTGTGAGTTAATAAAGACAGATGGCCAACTAAGTGAAATTGGCAGCAAATTTATCTAAATTTGTGATTTTTAAAAAACAATTTGTTATTGTCTTAGAATTCTCCAATTTCTTTCCTCCCTCTCCTAAGTCTTCTTTCCATCACAGATTGCTTTGCACGCCTTGGCTACCACTGTCCAGATTGACATCATATTAAGTGGCATGTGTTCCTGTGCTGTTAAGCTAGAAGTGGATTTTGTGTTTAAAGGCAGGATCCTTATAATTTTTTATGATTGTATAATTAATAATGTCCATTTAAAAAACAAAAGGCAGTTAAATAGAAAAAGATATAACCATCCACAATTTCTCTGTCAGAAAATGGCTACTATTATCAGTGTATTGATATCCTTCTAGAATATTTTAATATGTGTGCATAAATACATATTTAGAAACTGGGATCAGAAATTACAAAAAAATGAGATTAGGGGTTACATGGCATTTTCAAGCAGCTTTTTTACTTAATGCTTTTTAAATATTTTTCATGTTAATAAATATATATCCATACTATCAATAGTATTGGTTGAATCTTGTTTTCTTTTACAGCTATACAATAATTTAATTTATTAAGTAGCCTCTTATTTTTGAGCATTTACTCTTAAATATTTATTAATATAAAAAGTATAATAAATGTGATATACATATACCTTTGGGACATATTTCATTCTATCTTTATGTAAATTCCTAAAGGCAGCATGGATGGATCAAAGGTTTCACAGATTTTAGGGTTTATTTTTTTAATATTCTGCTAATTTGTTCTTCAGCAAGTTTAATTTAATTTTTTGTAGCAGCATATAAGAGGGAAGTGTTGGGTATTGTGTAGAGAATCTGGAAATAATTCAAATGTGAAACAAATCTACAGGCATTCTAATTACAATAATCATATGCTCAAGTAAAAATGTCACATTAATTCATATTTCATATTAATGTGAATTAAGTAGACCTCAGTACTACTAGTAAATTCTCTGTTTAACTTGCATTATAGTAGAGTGATCACTGAGCATCATGTTCTTAAAGATAAAAGATTGAAGAAGAAAAGTGCTCTGAAGTAGAAAGTGGACAGGATTTGGAGTTGGAAGACCTGTACAACTAGGGCAAATATATTCCTTGGAGCTTGTAATTATTATTTTCATCTGTAAATAAAGATGACAGATTGGGCTATCTCTAAGCCTTTCTAGTTTTAGAACACTGTATATATGCTATATTGCAAGCTCCATTAAGCTAATGACCATGACTTATTTTCTTAGATTTTTCCACAGCACCTAGCACATAAAGTACCTCGCATAAAATAGTCATTTTTATGTGCTACACGGATCACATTAAAATCTATTTTTAAACAAGTATCCTAGGCTGCTTATTAATCAAATCTCATTTCATAGATCTGTATAAAAATAAGGAAAGAATTGATTTTCCAGTATTAATTACACTGTAGCCCTTGGCAGATGCAACCATTCTTCCAGTTGCTTGATATTTTCGGAAAGTAAAGATAGATAATTGAAGTATTATGCAAAGTTTACTAATAGGAAAATATTCAGTCAACTAAGAAATGATTGGTTTTATATTTCTTGCATTCAGCTAGAAGAGAGAAATTGAAGAGGGCGTTAACTTTTAACTTTCACTCTTATATTTTATATTGTTAAAATATAATTGTTATATATATTTTGTTAAATATATATTGTTATATATATTTTATATTCACTCTTATGTTTTATATTTTAAATGCACTTATTAGTTCATTTTTGTGACTTTTAAGTATAACATGAATTGCCTAGTAAAATGAAGAAAATATGTCTTTATTTTTATGTCAATGGCTTAAATTAACAAAAAATTATGAAAGGTTTTTTCGTCTTTATTTAAGAGACATAGCTGATGTGTTTTAACATTTTTCTAATTATAAAATAATATGATAATAATCATCATTTAAGATTAACCTGGTTCAAGCAACATGATTAAAATATTTAAACAATAGCAAAGAATGTAAAATAAAAAATAAAGTCTCCTGCAAATCCCAAAATTAAATATTTTGTCCATTTCTGTTCTTTTTAGCCATCTTTGTTTCTTATCACAGTACCTGTTTATTCCCTGATATAAAAGCTAAGAAATATGCCTCCAACACACACAGAGATAATCAGAATTTACTGGTTATATTTCTAGTTTTAGTTCTTCTAACTGGCACTGTATAAATGTAGATGTTTCACTAAAAACTCCGTTTCTTAATTCTTCTATTCCAGAGTATGTATTGTCTGTTCTCTACAGAGCCTTAGAACACTGTTTGACCTACCCTTTTCTTCTTTTCATCACTCTTTTTTCCAACTTCTCTCAACTACACCTTTACTTTTATATTTTTATTCCTCAATGGAGATTCTTCTTCTCCTGTATTTAATGTTTAATGTCACAACTGGGTGCATGGCCAGCTTAGATGCAAAAACAGGGCATGGAACGTAAAGAAGTGATCTGTCCTGATTCTAAGTTGCGACACTCAAACAGGGATGTGTCTTCTGCATGCTTTCTCTTCCCTGCTTTTGCCAGCTGGAAAATGAACAAGACCTATACCCAGCCCAGAGCACATGATAAAAGTAACCTGAATCTATAAATGACCCTGTGATGGAGAGCCACCCACAGATCTGGAACATTCCCCAGCTGACTTTTTGGTGTGGGAATGACATAAACATCTTTGTTATTTAGGTCTCACAATTTTTGGTCTCCCTATTTTAGCATCTTTGCTCACTCTTAACAAACATGCTTCAGTATTCTGCCTGTGTTTTACTATAAAACTTCAAGCCAGTGAACACCATTTATAAAATTAAGCATATAATAATATCATTTACTTCTTAGTGTGATTGATCCCTGAGGCGAGGAGCTGTAATGCTATTTTAATTTTGTGCCACTTGAAGAATGTTTCAAGTACCAAGTTGATTCTATCTTCTTACTGTTATATTCAATCAATAGGTTAAACTGTGCCATATTTTAGTTGGCATAGTATTTTGAGAATGATTTTCTTCTAGAGATTTTTTCAAAATGCCTAACTGCTTTTCTTTACTCTTGCTGAGGTGTTTACTAAATGAACACTAGAACCTTATACCTCTGTTGTTTTGCTGTATGCTCAAAATCGATCCATGATTGACATTCAGATCGTTGAGATCTTCCGCATCCATATATTAACAAATTGAATAACATCCTTTCTAATGTTAGCATTATAATTTTAATTTCTGAGAATTTTTGCTAATTTTTGTTCATGTTTCAGCATGCACCTTTCTTGTTTTATGATGCAGCAGTCTCTTAAATCTCACCAAGAGTAATACTTTGAAATGCGTTTTGCCTCCCAATTATCGCTTTCCCTTGTTACTGTTTTGGAATCAGTTATTTCAATTATCTTGATGTTTCTCTTTCAGGCTGTTCATTTTCTTCAAATATTTTGTGATTCTTGATTAAACATTCAAACTTGATGCCACTAAGTACCTGAGGTTGATTTCTTTCACAGTTTTATAAGTCCATTTACCAAAAGAAAAAAAAAGAAAAGAAAAAAAAAATGCCGATGCTGGATCTATTAAAAGGTAGGCTTCCCTTATGAGTGTGTGACTGAGCAAGGTGCAGACTGGCTCACGACCTTCAAAAATAACCAGCCCGGAGGGCAATATTCTGATATAAAGTGCTTTCATATATTTCACTCCTGTATGGGATTTGCTCTATGCCGCTTATCTTTCAGTTCAATAATCGCCTTCCGGATCTTCCTTAGGTACACTTTGATTTTTGTTCAGAAATTAGTATTCTTTATACCTGTGGTCCCCAACCCACGTGGGCCACGTGGAGGATACTGGTCCCTGGCCTGTTAGGAACCACTGGTTGCATAGCAGGAAGTTAGCGGAGGGCGAGTGAGCGAAGCTTGATCTGTATTTACAGCGGCTCCCCATTGCTTGCATCACTGAATAAGCTCTGCCTCCTGTCAGATCAGCCTCACCAGCAGATTCTCACAGGAACAGGAACCCTACTGTAAACTGCACATGCGAGGGATCTAGGTTGTGGGCTCCTTATGAGACTCTAATACCTGATGATCTGAGGTGGAGCTGAGGCAGTGATGCTAGTGCCAGGGAGTAGCTGCAAATACAGATTGTCATTCGCGGAGAGGCTTGACTACACAGTAAGTGTAATGCACTTGAATCATTCCAAAACCATCCCTACCCCCTGGGTCCATGGAAAAATTGTCTTCTGTGAAACCGATCCCTGATGCCAAAAGGGTTGGGGACTGCTGCTTTATGCCATCTAAATGCAAATGTTACACATCAAACTTCTTTGAAAGCACTGGAAGGGAGAAAAATGCTTGCAATTCACCCCCTATTATCCCTTCTGTGAATTATTCTGATTTCCTCCCCACACACACTCCAGTTCTTTTCACCTGCTAACATTTGTTCTAAAGTCAGTGGTTTCTATACCCATTGTTTCCTAATTCGTGCTTTCTTTTTCTTTTTCTTTTTTTTTTTTGCTCTGGGTTGTCAAATAAATCACATTTATTTAACAGTTATTTTCCTTATTTTTAATAAGGAAACTGAAGTTGGCACGTATTTATTTAAACACCCTATTCCACTTGAAAAGCAATGTAGTTATTTTGAAGCACCATTTTTATATGTAATATTTGTGTTCTTGTACTTAGTCCTCTGGGTTTATCCTTATTACTCGATCCTAAGATGATGTATTTATCAAAGCTATAACCATGAAGCTTTTATATGATGGTCACAACCAGTTAAATCAGAAAAATGTCATTCCCTCCCTCCCTCCTTCCTTCCCTCTCTTCTCCCTTCTTTCCTTCCTTTCTTCCTTCCTTTCTTCCTTCTTCTCTTTAGGGAAGGTATAGAATTTGATCATCACCTGGCCCAAAGTAAAAAGTATTTTTTAAAAATATGATTGACTGAGTGGTTTAATAAATGAGTTAAATAATGAATTCTAAGACCATGCTGTGCTCAGACTTTAATATATTGTTTTCCCCATCTTGAAAAAAACTTTCACTCTCAAACTGGGTGTTTATTCCAACCCATACATACACGTTTCATTTTTACAAGAATATTTAGTCAGTGCCTACTCTGTCCTTTATTTAGACATTGATTGGGGAATAAAAGTGTAAGAAATGGAAGAAAATATTTACTCTCCTAGAAAATTCATGGGGAGGGGATTGGAGAAAAAGAAGATAAGTATTACATGAATAATTAATAACATTATAAAAGGGAGTGATAAGTGATAAGGGAGGGGGAGCATGTGGTGGAGGGTGAATTAAATAGGGGGATCAGGGAATGTCCCTCTGAAGAAGTGACAGTTGAGTAAAGACCAAAAGCAGCGAGCCCCATAGAAGCTGGGGAAATCTATACTACGTCAGTGTGAAGGTAAGGTGGAAGAGTAAGGAGGCTGGTGTGATTATACCACAGTTTGTTCATGTGTCATATTCTTTTACACTATTCTCTATAAGAGTTTATGCTACTTGTCTTCCTTTTTAACTTTTCATTTGGACATTATTTAAGTATTCAGATTGTATTTAATCCTTCTTGCCATTCCTGATAGTATCTAGTCCAGTAAGAAACAGATGGTAAGAATATTAAATATTACTGGGAAGTAAGGCATAAAAGAGCTGATTGTCTATCTGACCAAATTAAGTGAATTTGAGGCTCATCAAGAGGACAGGCTTATCCAAAATATGGATCATTTTTAGATCCAGAAAAACACATTTAGCAAAGATTCCGATTCTGATTCTTTTGTCATACCATATAAGTCAGAAAGGAAGAAATATGCACTCTTGCATTACTGATCACAAGACACACGAAAAATTTTTGAAGCGTTTGAATCACTTGCATGTATGAATGCAAAATAAGTTAATTGACCTTCCCAGTGTGACTTATCCTTACACTTGAATTTCTTCTCACTTACCGAGGCCATTTCTTCCTGCTTTCACTATCTGATTTTGCTGTTCTATTTTAGGAAATTGTTGGTGTGGTTTTGTATAAACATTTTTATATGTAACAAACTCTACCTATTACAAAACTCAAATACATGAAGTATATTAATGAAATTGGCAAGTGTAAATATTTTTGCCTTTATTTTGTCGTTATTAAATTTGGCAAATACTTTGTAGAGTTTACATTTATAAAGAAAGGCAAAAAAGTAAATATCAGAGATGTTTAGTGCATTTTATTTTCCAATGAGAAAACTGAGGTCCTTATAGATTGAATGATTTGATCCTGGATTCCAAACCAGGGAACGAAAGAGATTGGATCTCTTTCATAGTAAATGATTATTTTTATTATAAAATAATTCATATACATGAAAGAATAAATATAATGTAAAATGTAAAGGTGTGATCAAGTTAGCACATTTGTACCTATCCTGCAATTCAAAATCTATAACATCCTGAACACTAGTAAAATCCATTGTGTGCCTCACCCCTCCTCCTATGTCCTGCCTCAGAGACAAATACTCCTGAATTTTGCATTTGTGATTGTCATTGTCTTAATTACCTAATTAAGAGATTTAAGTATTCATATATCTCCTATGTATGTATTCTTAAGCAATGTCTTTACTTTTACGTGCTTTTAAACTTATTCAAATTACATTGTATTCTGATAACTAGCCCGCAAAATTGTTTTTTAGACCCAAAATTATGTTCATGAGGTTTATTAGCCTAAATGGGTCTAGTCATAGTTCATTCATTTTTACTGCTATATGGTATCCAAAATATACCTAACATTCTCCTGTTTATAGAAATTTTGTGGTTTAAATATCATATTCTTAACAGCAATGTTTCTAAAGATATATTTGCATAGCTTTCCGAATGTAAATGTGCAAGAGGTTTTTTTTTCTGAGCAACTACTTAAAGTAGAATTTCTAAACACTGGTGTATGTGGATCTTCATTTTACAAGAAGCACCAACTTCATAAATTTCCTCCAAAAATAGTTATACCAGCTTACAATTGCAATGAAACTGTATAAGGTCTTCAGGCCAACATCTTCATAACATTAGTTATTATCAATCTTATTAAAATCAGGTGATCTAAATGATAGGCAACATTATCCAATGTAGGTTTAATTGGATTTTAAGAGACCATCATTGCACATGCTTATTCACTATGATTATCCCCTATTCTCTGAAATATCTGTAACTTTTGTTCTGTTTTCTATTGAATGCTTATTGTTTTCTTATTGATTCATTGGGGTTCTTTATATATTCAGGACACTAATTTATTGCCAGTTATAAGTGTTTATCAATATCTCTTTCCATCATTTGACTTTCTTTTCACTTTCTTTATAATGTCATTGTATTGATAGTAGCTCCTCATTTAGTCAAATGTATCACTTTTTTCTTTATGGTATACATTAGTTTGTGTCTGATTTAAAATACTCATTCCTAGTACAAGGTCACAAATAGTCTATTATCTAATAGAAAATTTTAGATTTTTACATTTCCCATGAAAGTCTATAATGCAGTGGAATTGCTTTGCTTTGGGTCTATATAGCAGGAATTCAATTTTTTTTAATAGAGATACAATTGACCAGTGCAATGTATTGATTTTTCTATTTTTTCCTATTAATCCATAAACCACCTTTATAATGCAGTCTATTTACCATATGTGCCCAGGTCTATTTCTTGGCTCTTAAATTCATTACTTTTTCTATTCTGCTAATTTCACATTGTCTTAATTGACACGATTTTATTAAAAATAAGACTTTACTATTTCATAAGGCACTCTTCTCTTCTTGTTCTTCTTCAGGAGATAATGTATCATTTTTAATCTTTTGATCTTTCATTTAATTTCTAGAAGCATCTTGTCATTTCCTTGAAAAACTTCACTGAGATATTTTTTACAATATAACTAAATCTACAGATTTATTTGTAGAAAATTAATATATTTTTTCATTACTGGATCTTACTAGTCATGAACACGAAATATTGTTCCATTTATTTCTGTCCAATTTAATATTTTTTCTTAAAGTTTTATAATTTTATTCATTAGGTTTTCATTTTTTTAGATTTACTTTTAGGAACAGTATATTTTTGTGGCAATTTTGAGTACATCTTTTTCTGTTTTGATTACATTTAATAGCTGAAAACTGAAGTCACTTTTTCTATATTGATCTCACATCCATCAGCCTGGTTACCTCAATTACTAATTCTCAAAATGTGTCCAAAAACTCTTTGCATTTAAAAAAAAAAA
>CAUYSK010117028.1:0-22749 GCA_963575035.1 Avahi laniger
ACAATACTTCAACTTACAAATTTTTGGCTTTAAGATGGTATGAAAGTGATACGCATTCAATAGAAATGGTACTGTACTTTGAATTTTTTTTCTTTAAGAGACAGAGACTCACTCTGCCACCCAGGCTGGAGAGCAGTAGCATGATCATAGCTCACTATAACTTTGAATTCCTCAGCTCAAGCTATCCTCCTGCCTTAGCCTCCCAAACACCTGGGACTACAGGCACATACCACCACGCTCGGCTAATTTTTAAAAATTTTTTTTGTAGAGACAGGGTCTCTCTATGTTGCCAAGGCTGATCTTGAACTCCTGGCCTCAATCAATCCTTCCACCTTGGCCTCCCAAAGTGCTAGGATTACAGGCATGAGCCACCATGCCAGGCCCAAATTTTGAATTTTCATCTTTTCCTAGGATAGCGATATGCGGTGAGATACTCTCTCTCAATGCTGGGCAGAGGCAGAGAGCTGCAGCTCCCAGTCAGCCACAGGGACAGAAAGGAAAACAATTGATACTCTGCAGTACATGATGCTATCAGATGGTTATGCCCCACTGTACCCTAGGCCAAGCTGTGGTCTTCAGTAGGTCAGATGTATCAAATGCATTTTTGACTTAGGGTATTTTCAACTTATGAAGGGTTTATTGGGATGTAACCCCAGGCACATCTGTACTTACAATTAAAATTTTATTATAAAGGACACAGAACAGAAACAGCTAAAGGAATAGACATACAGGGCAATGTCAAGTGGGGATCAGAAACACAGATCTCCCATGTCGTCTCCTGGTGGGATCCAGATGCACCACTCCCCAACCCCAGCACATTAATGTGCTCAACAACCGAGAAGCTCCCCTGAGCCTCAAGTCTCCAGATTTTATTGGGATTTCATGACATAAGCATGATTGAGTGAATCACTGGCCACATGATTAAGCTCAATCTCCAGTTCCTCTCCCCTGCTTGGAGGTGCAGCTGGCCCAGACTTTCAAACCCTCTGATCACACAGTTGGTCTCTAAGGGCTCACCCTGATTTATTTCTTCAGCATAACAAAGACAGTCTGACCACTCAGAAAATTCCAAGTATTTTAGAGCTCTGGGCCAGAAACTGAGAACAAAGACCATATATATTTATTATACCACACAAGGTGGCTGCCCATTGCATCTAAGACCTGGTCCATGTGAGATACTAGAGTTTGGAATGAAGGCATGTTCGTCTTACCTCGAGGTGCAACAACTCTGAGCCATCCTAGCTCCAGAGTTCCCCTAGGATCTGTTCACATTCTCACCCTGATTCTCAACAAGTGCCGATGCTCTAAAGCAATCCCCAATAAACTTCCTCCAGGCGTGCCTCCTTTTAGTCTACCTCCTAGGCAATCTTACCAAAGACATTTTTCAATGGCCGGCAAGATAAAATTCAGATAGCTAAAGAGACAACATCATTTATGTGCTCACTACTTAGTTACCTAACATTAATTTGTTGGGTATTTGAACTATATACTTCTGCCACGTTGACTATCACCCTGAAGTCCCCAGATTCCTTCATTTAACTGATGGGTTGGATTAGCTGGCGCACTGGATTAAACTGACGCTTTCCAGCCCACCGTAAAACATGCTGGCTTCCTGCTGGTGTGGGTAGGGGGGACACTCAAGCCCACACAACTGTACTTCCCCAATTGTGTTAGTGAGAATCTGGAAACAGTTCTTCCCAAAATTGTTTATAATAGCACTTGTCATTACCGTTAATGGGAAAAAACCCCACAAACTTTGTAAAATAATTTCAGGAGGTTTATTTTGAGCCAAATATGTGTGATGGCAGCCCAGGTAGCCCAAGAAGGCCCAAGAAATCTTGAGCAAGTGGTCCCATGGTGGTTGTGTAACAGTTTGGTTTTATACATTTTAAAGAGACAAGAATTGCAGGTAAAATCATAAATTGATACATGGAAGGTATACATTGGTTTGGCCTGAAAAGGTGGGATATGGGGTGGGGGTCTTACTGGTTATAGATGGGTTTGAAAATTCTATGATTTGTAATTTTTCAAAGAAATAAAACTTTGTCTAAAGACTTGGAATATATCAAGATAATGAAGTCTGTTAATCAGAGACAAGCCACAACAGACCAACTCAAGTGATCTGTTAAGCAAATTGATGGCCTTCAGATGATTTAACCTTTGCTCTGCATCGTCTTGGGTCCTGTTAATAATTTAGTATATTAATATTATTGTCTGAGGCCTGTCCAACCTCCCTTCCCTTTGTGGCCATGAGCTGAGTTTTAAGGTTTTTCTGGGATCCCTTTGGCCAACGGGAGTTCTGCTCAGTTGGAGGAAGGCTTAGGATTTTTAGTTCACAATTCCCCCCATTTTGGCCAGATCTGCCAGAGGCAGCATCGATGGTCAGATTTTTATTTTGTCCCATCATTGCTGGGGTGGTGTGGCTACTTGCTCCGGGTCCCTCCAGGCCCTTGGTGGGAGCCCTGTGGCCAAGGGACTCAGAGCCAAAAGTTTCACAGCCAATTAAACATTTTAGGCCAGATGGGAATGAAAGAAGGCAGGCACTTACCAATACTTTAAAACCTTTTAAGCAGCATAAGAGCAAAAACCAAATGCCAAAAACAAGGTTACAAAATTAACTTGTTTCTAAGCATTTCTGAGCTACTGTAGTCCTGGTTTTAGTTGTAGACTTGTAGTAATTTGCTATAGAAAACATAAGCAATTTCTTAAAATCATTTAAGCCAAGGAATTTAGAGACAGTTGTTGTACCACAATATTTTTTCAGTCTCCTTAGTAATTTGTCCTAAGGTGGCCGATAAATTCCTTATTATATCTCTATTTGCATAAACCTGGGAGCAACTATATCTTTCTGCTACCAGATATTCTGATATCCTCTCTACAATGCTCCTTTAAATCTGTGGAAGTAAGAAATTCTTCATGGATAGGATGGATGGAAAGGGGGCTACACAGTGGTCCAGGAGTCAAAGTACCCCAATTTGCCAGCTATTTAAGCATCTGTGTGCTTATGCTTGATTTGGATGATCTGAACTAATTTCATCCTTCAAAATCATCCCTTACAATCTCACATGCCCACGTGTTCTAAGATAGTCCCTGGGCCTAGCTAGAGGGAGAGTGTTCATATAGTTTTAGAAGAGCAGCAGGGCATTGGCAGTGGAGGAGAGATTGGGCCCAGTGAAATGGAATGGTTTTCAAATTTTGGAAATATCAGGCAAATTTTGCTATTTACTTAATTTTTTGTCTTGACTCTGGAAAACAAATCACAAAGAATTAGTAACATTTTAAACAAAAACGCATAAAAAATATTTTAGTCCTCGATTAGTTTAGCCCCATGTAATTAACTGTTGTTCTGTTTGAAGTCGGGGTAGCAATCCTCATGAATGTACCAGCTTTTTACTTAAACTCTTGGAAGTCTTTACCTAGTGCAATGGCATGATTTCTAAAGTTATTATAATAGAAACCTATATTTGAGAGTAATTCTTATCATCCTTCTATGACTTTCCTTAAAGAAGAAGCAAATTTTGGACTGCAGATGATTATAAACTGCTTTTTAAGAAGAATCAAACTAAAAAAAAAAAATAATCATGGATGACAAAACTCTTAGACTAGCTATGATTAAAGTCACAAAAGAAATTTGATTATTTCTGTGTCATATAATAATTTAACATAACAATCATAATTACTACTGATAACATATACCAAGATATATCAGAATCTTAGAAATTTCATATAATTTTGGAACATATATTAATAACACATTTATATAAATATAACTCAAAGAAAGTTAAATACCATTTCATATTTGACAATGCCTCCTGTATAAAGTCAACAAACATCAAATAAGCCTAATGTGTCTCTCTTAGACTTTCAGAGGTCCTAATATCAAAAAGTTAGTTTGATATAATTTGAAATTTTGGTTTTGGAAAGTTTGTTAAATACCAAAGCTTTAAAAAACTTGCTCTAAATAGAATCACAGGTCACTGTAAAATAATAGTCATTCATTTAACCGAAAGTGACAGTCATCAAAAGATTTCAAAGGCAATACAGTTATGTGGATATAAAAACCTTAACCTTTTTTAAGTTTAGTTTCTTCTTTTTTTCTTTTTTCTTTTTAGTTTATTAAGAGCCTAATAAAGGCAACGCAAATTATCTTGATAAAGGGCAAATCCTTGTTTCTGTTAGGCCAGTTTCCCAAAAGGTAAAGAACATCCTTCCATGACGTGATTGTTTCTTTCTCAAGGGAAGCCCCTTTAAACAACTTGAAGTCAAACCTGATGAAAGGTACTCGAATTAATCAGACACAGCAAGATTGTGTCCAGGTCCTGAGCATAGAGTATATTGCAAAAGAATATGAATGAGAAACTAGTACCTTGAGTAGGGGAGCGAATGACTCTTAGCAACCACATGAGAAGTCTTCTGACCTTATTAATGAATTCCCTCACTCCACCCTCACCTCTCACGCCCAGGCCTTTCCACACACTGCTTCCTCCACCTGGAAGTCCTGGAAAAGCTCTCCCACCTCCTCTTTCAAAACTCAGCTCAGGCACCACTTCCTCCAGGAACGTTCTCAGACCCCCTAAGATTTCGCAGCCTCCTCGTTGCCCTCTGGGTAGACTGGAAGCTCCCAAGTACACAGCGAACTGCACTTGTCCACTTATCTGTCTTCCCCGTGAAACTCTAAGTGCCTGCGTCTCAGCCGTCCTGGTGGTACTGTGCTCAGCGTTGTCTGGAACTTGGTAGGAATTCAAGAAACATGTATTGAGTTAATACATTTATGAATAATTTGCCAACATTGCATTTTCTTTCCTTGGGAAATTTTCTCAGACACCCTTTTCCCATTTTTGGCCGCTGCTCTCCTTCCCCTCGTGTAAGGAAATGGGCTTGTAGACGCTGGGGACATGGCGGGAAGCGAGGTAAAGAACGTTGGAGATCAAAGCAGAAAACTCAGACTCCTGAATATTTGCCAAAAATAGTGAAGAAAAGTAATTAACACAAGGTTTATAATGGCTTCCTTACACCATTTTTAAGTCAGTGAAAGGAACTACAACTTACCTCAATGAAATCTGTCTTTGGAGAAATATATATATATTTGGGTCCTACTAACTTTAGGAAAAGGAATAGAGACATAAGGTGATTTTTCTTTGCGTTCCTCTTTTTGGAAATAAAGTCCAAATTACTCCCACTTAAATGTGCACAGCTGCTAGATTTTCTTTTTACTTTTCTTTCTTTTTCTTCCTTTCTTCTTTTTTTCTCTTCTTTCTATTCCTTTAAGTGTCTTAACTTGAGGAGATATACAATGGCTAATAATTCCCACATTCTAATTCCATGTAATCAAATTAATATAATGACCCTATATTGATTAAGGAAGAAAATTGCACTACTCCATCAAGATAGCTGATCGTCATCTTCAGAAAGAAAGGTGCAATTTATTTGTAAATTGCTGTGACGCTAGTAGCAAATTGCATTAATTAATCTACCTTCCACACACATCATTTCAGCATTCCTAGAGGCATCAAACAAGTTTTGGCACACTTTGTATAAAGCTGGTTACCTGATGATAAATTGTCGTAAAAGCCGAAAATGCCAGTAGTATTCTTGACAGTGTTGCAAAGAAAGTCAGCACAGTAACACTGAACACTGTGCCAACTGGGCTTCAATCAGAAGTTAACAATGAACGTCTCCCATTTGTGCCCGTGTTTGCAGTAGAATCCTGCCAGGCACCCACCCTCCCATTCCTGCAGCACAGTCTCCATCCAGAAGGGATGCTACTGCAGGGGGTTCTGGCCATGTCCTGAGCAGGGAGCTGCACCCACCTGCTTATTGTGGAGTCCAAGGTTGTGGCTCTATCAGGCAGTTAGTACAAAGAACAAAAACAAAACAAAGTATTCTTCAGTAGTTAAAGAATTTCCCAAATTCAAGAAAAGTCCTCAGAAGCTCTGTGTGTTTTTGTCCTAGAGTTAACGGACATGAAGAGTTAGTGAAGAGTTGCAGCAGGTGCAGCCAGGGCTCTGCCTTTCCCATGCACAGGCTCCTGTCTTTCCCTCCAAAATGCCATCCCCTGCCCCTCCTTGGCCATGATTGTCTTTAGGCTACCAGATCCACTTTGCCTGTGGAAGGAAAGCTCGAGTGCCTGGAAATTTGGGGGTGGGGGTAGCCCTCCATCCACAGCTGAGTGGGTGGGGCAGTGGCATAAATACCCAGCTACTTCCTCCCTGAGGGGCTGAGCCAAGGCTACCATCTCTGGCACCTTGCTGGTAGCACATTTTGATTGGTCTTCTGCCCTTCTCCTCCCAGTTAGTGTGACCAGCCACCTTGGTTCACCCCAGACTGCCTCATTTTAGCACTGACAGTTCCACATTTTGTAAACCACTTGGTCCTGGGTAAACTGAGATGGTTGATCACCCTACACTTCCCCGATCCTCTGCCACCGGGGTATCCTGGGAGTACTTCCCAGTAAATCACCTTCGCATGAACCCTCATCTCTCAATATCTGCCCCTGAAAAACCCAACCTAAGATGATGGTTATTAAAAACATTGTTGATGTAATAAGAAAACCTCTTTAACCTTCTGCACATCGCCCAGGACAACGGGGCATTCTGACGACCAAGTTGGCCCTCAGAGTACTTTCGAGCAGGTGAAGGCAGTCTTTCAAGATACACAGAGTCTGCCCACTTTTCACCAGGCCCACTGCCACGTCCCAGCACCAAACTGTCATCATCCTCTCTGGCTAGGACTGCTACAACAGCCTCGTCAGTGTCTCCCTTCTTCTGCCCTGGTGTCCTGCACTCTATTCTCAGAGTAACTGAGTTAAAATGTAAGTCTGTCTATACAAACACTTACAGTGACTCCTCAGCTCACTCAGAGTAAAAGTGGAAGTCCTGCCAGGGGCAGTGGCACACCTGCAGTCCCAATTTCTTGGGAAGCTGAGCAGGGAAGATTGCTTGAGGCCATGAGTTAGAGGCCAGCCTGGCCAAAATAGCAAGACTCTATCTCTAAAAAAATCAATCGATCAATCATTCAACAAAGCAAGTCCTTATCCATGAGCCAAAAGTCTCCACAATGGTCTGCTCTGACCTCTTGTATCCCTTTCTGCCCGGATGGCTCCAGCTGGCCTGTGCCACAGATGCCACCAGCCCCTGCAGTGCCCAGCTCAGGGAAGACACTCAGCCATTACTGAGTCTCCACTCTTCCACCTCTGTTGCAGCCTCCTGAGAAAGGGAGTGGCGTCAGACCTGAGTCTATGCATGGCTGCCTGCCAGTGGCTGCCAGTGGCCAGTCGTGGCCTGCGTGGAGCCTGAGCTCCTAAAGTCTTATTTAGCATGCTGAGCAGAAACCTGGTGGAGAAAGAGCCACCTTGCCACGTTGTTCTGACACTGTACTGGGGACTGTGTCAACTGTGAAGCCCTGAAGGAACACTCCTGGTGTCTTGTGATTGTGGCCACTGTCATCCTCCCGGACACAGATGCTCCTGCCCCCAGCCTGGGCAGCCCAGGGATGCAGCAGGTGTCCCACCCCCTCCTACCAAAGACAGACAGGAATATAGTTGGAAAGCAATAACCCAAATAAAAACCAAGTATCAGAATATCCAATGGGAGAAAATAAAGCTCAAAGCGGGGCAAGTGCACTTGAGCAGAGGCCAGCAGGAGGAGCAGAGCCCCTCCTACCCCAGAGGCCGCACCTTGATGATGTCGTAGACTTCAGGTGAGACAGCCAAGCACAACACAGGGCTTCTCAAAGAGGTCCCTAGACTAACAAGCCAATATCACCCAGGAACTTGTTAGGAGTACAAACTCTTAGGTCCTGCCACAGTCCCTAGACCTACTGAGTCAGAAAACTCCAGGGGCAGGGCCAAGCAACACGTGTCCAAACAAGCTTTCCAGGAAATTTTGATGCACACTGGACCTAGAACCTGGCCATCAGGTAGTTTTCATTGGGAATCCTTTCTCTAGAAATCCTTCCCTATGATTGTTTCATTGGAATCTCTTAGACCAAGGTTTCTCAACGTTGGCACTATTGACATTTGGGCTGGATAATTCTTCGTTGTGGGAGCCGTCCTGTGCCTTGTGGGATGTTAGCAGCATCCCTGGCCTCTCCCCCACTAGATACCAGTGGCACGCCCACCTCTACCAGTTGTGACCAGCAAGAATATCTCCAGACATGGCCAAAGGTCCCTTAGAGGATACAATCACCCCTACTTGAAAATCACCCCTTTAGACAATACCTGGAAGGCAGAAACAGCCTTACTTTGTGATAAAGCTGAGCCTGCCAACATCAAAAATTGGTGACAGACTCCCATTGCAGAGCATCCACTGCAGGTTGGGCTCCCGGGAACAGACTCGGAGATCGGCAAGCAGGAGGCTGGGAGCGCAGTGCGCAGGGTCAAAGCCGGGAGGGTGGAGGGAGGAAAGAACACGCAGAGGGAGAGGTGGAACTGTGATACAATTGACATGAGGCCCCCAGGGAGCCCTGGAGCAGGGAGCTCTGCAGAGTCGTCCCAAAAGAGGTAAAGGATAAGGCCTTTCAGCCACCTCCAATTGGTCAGTCATACAGCAGACTGTATGCTCTCTCCTTGGGCATAACTGCAGGTGAGCGCAATTCCTGCTGCTGAGTCCGTTCCGAGGGAGGGGCTGAGCCGTGAGCTCTCTGCAGCCCACACGCTAGAAACAACCACACAAGTCCCAGGTGGCTACCAAGGAATCCACTAGGGTGCTGGACCTCCATGGAACTGGGACCTTGCTATTATGAGAAAATCTGTGATTCTAGTGCATGCTGTTAAGTGATTAAATCCAAACCACAGTTATCTAAACACCCGAATAAAGTATATCTATTTACTAAATGGCATGCTATTCTTTCTAAGACATATTTTTTTCTTTCTCTTTCTTTTCAGTAGACACCCTCCCCGAGGACTCTTGAGACATATTGTGCCCAGATCTGGTAGTCCACACTGTACCGTTTGGTATCGCCCGGAGCACTACCTGTTTTCACAGAAATGTGATCTGTGGGGTCGTCCTCCCGGGGTCTTCACAAAGGAGCCGGTGTGCACTGGGTTCAGGGATTGATTTTCTGGCTCTGATATGACTTCTCGGGAGGAGCTAATTATATTAATAGTTGCAGAGAAGGTTTCAGGGTGTACAGAATCTCATATATTTTTTGGTTTCTGTTCGGAATGACAAACAATCGAGGGTAATTAACATCCTGAGCCCTGGCCTGCTCTGCTCACCCAGACAGGGGAGCAAGGCCTCAGCCTGCAAACTGGTCCTGCCTGTCTCTAGGCCAGTTGGAATTGACCCCACAGTGTTCTTGGAGTCCCGTGTGCTTTGGTAGGAGCCCTTCACATTTATCTGTTCTGCTACATGAAGCCAGATATCTGGATATTTTGTGAGTCTAAATGCTTTCAAAGAAAAAGTCTGATTCTCATTAATCATCTGTGAGTAAATATACAGATAAATTAAAGCTGACATAACACGTAAAGAAGGAAATGCCTTTGAATGGGTCTTTTTTTCTTTCAGGAATTTGCTTCCCACACAAACCCTAATCTCACCATCTAGCACCATGCATTGCAATGGTGAGCTCCTGTGGCTGTTTCTACCTGAAGCCGTAAGTGCCTGGAACCACGGTCTGGTCTCTGTCCTACCTGTGCAAGCTCAGGAGCTGGGGGACCCGGGCTGAGATGAGGGAAGACAAACAAGGAGGTCTGTTAGAAACCTCACTTCCACCATTTGTCCAAGATTTTGTCAGAGAGGTTCAGATAAAATAAAATAAGACAAAAGAAACCAAAACACTCAGTGCATTTGTCAGATCATATGTCTGCCAGTGCTCCTATTTATGGTTTGGAAATAGGAAAATATTTTCACTGTAGGTAAAAATGCAGTGACAACCCCATACCTAAAATCTTCTCATGACTGTGTTTGTAAAAACCGTGGCTCTTCACCTATTTGGAATCCCACATGAATATGTGAATCTGACTCATTTTCCTTCCCGCCCCCATACTCACCAAACTTATCAAACATTTCATACACTTTTAGGGGCTTCATCAACTTTGGACTCCCCACCCATCCTGGAGCCCAGGAAAAGAATTCCAAGCTCCCAGAGAAGTGGCATTATTAGCTCTTCTTGCCTCTCCCTGGCAAGCGAACTACCTGAGTTCCTCAGAAGCACACAAGAAGCTTGAATCTTCAGCCACTTTGCTGCATGGTTGCATAAAGTTAACACCAAGACACAGGCTATGGCGGGAGTGAGGGCGCTTGAATGTGACGTATGACTTCCATCACGCAGCCCTTAGCCTGCGTCTGTTTTAGCCTCGGCAATATTTGGAAGAGCAATGGCCTATAAATATATTTAGGTGCTTGATCACTGAGTTTCACAAACTATCAGTTTCATGTGTCAGTTTTCACAGAACATAGAATATGTCATTACAAAAACCTTTAGAGATGTTTCCTCCCAATAATATATGTTTTAAGAAATGGTAGACAAAATAAGTATTAATTTATCATACCAATTGCCTGTGATAAGTATACTACTGACAGTATGTACTTTTTCTATCCCATTGCAAGCATTCACATGACAATATGTGATGTTTAATATTTTAATAATCCAGGCCTTAATGATTTTTCATTGTTAGAGGAGAAAAGAAAACGTTGCCTTGAGCTCCGGATTTGACGTTTGGTTCCGGCTTACATATCTTTTGAGAAAGTTCTTCAGGTGTGTGTAAGATTGTTTAGCAAATAAAGAGTAGGAGATTGTTTTACTAGGCTCAACACCTAAGACATTCTTCAACATGACTCTCACTATTCCCCATTCATAAAATCTTCTTTGTGACTCCTTTTTACCTGTTTAATTCTTATGGTGATGATATAAGTACTGACAATTTTGCCCTAGAAAAATTGAGTTGTCTTTCAGGAAGGTTTCAACTGCCTCCAGGAAGCCACCCAGGAATATGTAATAAATGCACTACTCACTCTCTTTTTAAAATCCTCACAGCATTCAGAGTTCATAATACTCCTTTAAATACTAAACTGCATAGAACTTGGTATCATGCATGGGACCATTTGCCCAACCCGCTTGTATACTTCCTGAAGACAGAACTCCTAACTGTGGAATGTACTAGTGTGTGATCCTGAACAAGTCTCATAAACTCTCTGAATCTCAGTTCTTTCCCTGTGGAATTTTCATTGCAAGGATATTTTAATGGTTGCAAAAAAAAAATCTGACGATTGAGAAAATTATCAAAAAATGGAGCATAAGATCCATAATGCTATCAATTTATTTGATGAACAATAATTGCAAAATTCTTATCATAATGGATAAGAATATTTATAGTACTGGCCAAAGTTACACTGTCATCTTATCTAAAACCATTGTTTTAGTATAGTTTAGTAAAACCATATATATAATATATAGTATTCTGGTAAGCACAGCCTAGAGATATAAGACTAATTAGGTTCTGAGTTTTACAGCTTATTGAGAAGTAGTTACCTATTTATATAGCATTCTGGAAATCTCTCATTCAAATTTAAAAGATATTAAAACAAACCAGCTGTAAGCCAGTTTATGGAAAAATAAGAAAATAAGTATTTCTATTTTAAGATGTGATATGCAATAACAGAAATCAGCTCAAATATTTATGTATAAGGATATTTGTTATCAGATTAGATATAAGATTAAAAACTGGAAAACATCATAAATTTCTAATATATAAAGTCTATGCAATGTAATATTATATAACCATTAAAAGACTGTTTTAAAAAATATTTAAGAACGTGGTAAATTTTCAAAAATATATTGCTAAATTTTAAAAGATATATAAGATTATGTACAATATAATTTCTTATTTATTTCAATGTATAAAAATCCAAAGAAAAAGTAAGGATAAGTAAAAAAAAAAAGTTACAGTGATTAGCAATTGGCAATGGAAATTTATTCCTTATTTGTACCTTTCTATATTTTAAAAATTTTCCACAGTGTATGTATATATTACTCTTGTAATCAGGAAGGAAATAGTAAACACGGTTTTTCAAAAAATGTGATACTCTATATTGAAATACAGTTTTTAAATAAAACTTTTGGTTATGAAGCATAATTTTTCTTAACAGCAAGAGAAGCAGTGAGCAGATAAATTTTCTCTGATTTTTAAAAATAGAATGTGATTCCACTACTACTAATATTTTGTTTTCTTAATACTGTTGTTCAATAAAAGAAACCAGGGATATTCAGAGTAATGACTGAATTCCAGGACTCAGGCAGGGAATTACAGGATGAGGCTAGAGCATCTTAAGACACCAGAGAATAAGGATGTGCTCAAAGAATGATACAGGTGTGGCAAAAGGACACAAGAGGTATCTTGTGTCCCAACAGCCAAATTAGGGATGATCTGAACAAGAAAATAATTACAGAAATAGACTACAATCCATAGAATGAAATAGATATTCATGAATCTATACTGATACAAAGAAAGATGAGAGACGAATGATGATGGTAGATAGATAGATATAGATAGATGGATAGAGATAGATAAATAGATATAGAAGAATGGATAGAGAGAGAGAGATGGATAGATAGATATAATAGATAAATGGATAGATAGAGAAAGGTAGATAGATGAATGGGAGAGGAAAAGCTCCTCCTTACTGTAGTATGTCAATTAACAAATGAAGGTTTAATTTCTGCAAGGAGAACTACAAAACACTGATGGAAGAAATCATAGATGACACAAACAAATGGAAAAATATCCATGTTCATAGATTGGTAGGATAAACATCATTAAAATGTCCATTCTGACCAAAACAATTTACAAATTTAATGCAATTCCAATCAAAATACCAACATCATATTTCACAGATCTAGAAAAAATAATCCTAAGCTTCATTTGGAACCAAAAAAAAGGCCAAAATATCCAAACCAATCTTAAGCAAAAAGAATAAATCCGGAGGCATCACAAATTATACTACAAGGATTTAGTAACCAAAACATCATGGTATTGGTATGAAAGTGGAGACATAGACCAATGGAACAGAATAGAGCAGTGGTCCCCAACCTTTTTGGCACTAGAGACTGGTTTCATGGAAGACAATTTTTCCATTGACCAGTGGTGGATGGATGGTTTCAGGATGATTCAAGTGCATTACATTTATTGTGCAGTCAAACCTCTCTGCTAATGATAATCTGTATTTGCAGCCGCTCCCCAGCATAAGCATCACCACTTTGGCTTGACCTCAGATCATCAGGCATTAGATTCTCATAAGGAGCACACAACTAGATCCTTTGCATGTGCAGTTTATAGTAGGGTTCATGCTCCTATGAGAATCTAATGCCGCCACTGATCTGACAGGAGGCAGAGCTCAGGCAGTGATGCGAGCCATGGGGAGGGGCTGTAAATACAGATGAAGCTTCACTGCCTTGCCTGCTGCTCACCTCCTGCTGTGTGGCCCATTCCTAACAAGCTACCAACTAGGACCAATCCACAGCCCAGGGGTTGGGAACTGCAGGAATAGAGAACCCAGAAATAGAAACATCTACTTACAACCAACTGATCTTTGACAAAGCAGACAAAAGCATACACTGGGGAAAGGAAGCCCTATTCAATATATGGTGCTGGGACACTGGATAGCCACATGCAGAAGAATGAAACAGAGCCCCTATCTGTCCCCATATATAAAAATTAAATCAAGATGGATAAAAGACTTACATGTAAGGCATTAAACTATAAAAATTCTAGAAGAACACATAGAAAAAACTCTTCTAGACATAGTTCTAGGCAAAGAATTTATGACTAAGAGCACAAAGGTAAATACAGCAGCAACAAAAATATATAAATGGGACTTAATTAAGTTATAAAGCTTCTGCACAGCAAAGGAAATAATTGACAGAGCAAAAAGGCAACCCACAGAATGGGAAAAAATATTTGCAAAGTATACATCCCACAAGGGACTAATATCCAGAATCTATAAAGAACTCAAACAAAATAGCAAGAAACAAACAAACAACTATTAAAAGTGAACAAAAGACATGAACAGAATTTTTTCAAAAGAAGATAGACAAATGGCCAACAAACATATGAAAAATGTTCAACATCACTAATCATCAAGGCAATATAAATTAAAATTACAATGAGATACCACCTCACCCCTGTCAGAATGGCCATTATTAAAAAGTCAGAAAACAACAGATGCTTGTGTGGATGTAGAGAAAAGGGAACACTCATACACTGTTGGTGGGACTGCAAGCGAGTAAATCTCTATGGAAAACAGCATGGGATTCCTCAAAAGGCTAAAAGTAGACCTACTATTCAATCCAGCAATCCCACGCCTGGTTATTTACCCAAAGGAAAATAAATCATTTTATGAAAAAGACATCTGCACTTTAATGTTTATTGCAGCACAATTTACAATTGCAAAGATGTGGAATCAACCTAAGTGCCAATCAATTCATGAGTGAATAAAGAAAATTTGGTGTATATATATACCCTGGAGTACTACTCAGCCATTAAAAGGAATGAAATAATGTCTTTCGCAGTAACTTAAACAGAATTGGAGACCATTATCCTAAGGGAAGTATCTAAGGAATGGAAAACCAAACACTACATCTTCTCACTAATAAGTGGGAGCTAAACAATGGGTACACACAGGCACAAAGAGATGTAAAACACATTAGAAAACAGAAAGGGGGGACGCAGTAGGGGATGTGTTGGTTAAAAACTTACCTATTGGGTACAATGAACACTCTCCCTGTGGCGGGCACACCGAAAGCTCTGACTTTGGCATTATTACAGTGTATCCACGTAACGAAAACATTTGTGCAACCTTACTATTTTGAAATTAAAAATAAGTTAAATAAATAAAGTTTTAATAATTGTACTGTGATTATATATAAGGTTAACATTTGATGACGTTTGTTCTAGTTTGGCAACTTCTTGGTAAATTTAAACTTTTTTTCAAGATGAAGAGTTTAAAAATTAAGATAATTTAAATACTAAGGTATATTTAGTTTATACTATGAAATTAATGTTTGTAGATTAGTGAAAAAGAGAAAAGGAAATAATCACAACACTTCAATCTATCATATGAATATACATTTCTATTGATTTTTACTGGCTATTTTTAAATTAATTCATTTAAAAGCAAGAATCTCTCTGGATCTAAAGAGAAACTTGGGATGCCTCCTGGGTTTACTCAGGTCTATGACCCTGAGCTCTTACACAGGACACTAGAGAGCCATACTTCTAGTATTCTGACTCAGAGAATTAAATCCACATGTTGAAACACGAGAGGAGAGCAGGCCAGATTCAGGCCTGCCAAAGAGGGCCTCTTCCTCACCACTCAGAGCAGGTTTCCGGCCTGGAAACCACCATAGCCCATCCCATCTGGACAGCATTAGCATGAGTTTCCACCAGGAGCATCAAAACCCCCCTACAGACATAAAAAAGTCTTCTGACAACCCAGAGATGGTAACAAGATTTCCAGTGGCAGAGAAAGAATGAAAATTATGTTTAAATTATGTAAAGTTGCTTCTCTTAATATGGAAGCTTGATCAGAAATCACAGCATCAGAAGTAATTACAAGGTGTCTACCTGGTCAGTTGTCATTACATAACTTCTAAGCAAACAAACAAGAGGCATTGAAATGGGTGTGCCCTCTGTCCACGTCTCTGTCCATAGAACCTGTTTCCTGGCGGAATATGCATGTCCACACCCCACCCTACCCTCCAGAAATGGCAGTTTACAGCTGGACAATGGGAAAAAACGAGCATATCGTTCTGTGGGAGCCTGCACAGCCATCCTGCTCTCTCCAGCTGGAACTAGGTTGTTGCTATAGCAACAACCACATGATGGACAGATTTTTCAATGGGCTGTGGTCTACTGTGATAAGAGCTCCCAGGATATCCAGTCGGTATTTTCAAAGTGTGCTAAAAACGTGCATACTGTGTAATGATACTAAATGCTATGTTTCAGGATCAATTTTAAATGCTTTTCTTTTTTAAACTGAAATGATAGCATGCTGAACTATTTTCAGTTCTAAATAACCATTTGTGCTAATAGTTTTATTCACTACCATGTCAAGTCAAAACTTCCATTCTTTGTGCATCACTTACATGCCTTAAGGAAGGTTGAACTGAATTAATGAAAAAGCTTAGCAAAGACATTAGAAATCACGTATGCCATAGCTAATATCTGAAGGAGCAATCTTAAAATCAACGCAAATCTTTTAGTGCAATTGTAATCATAATTTAAGTTTCTTTTACCAAATGCAGATTGGCTTTACTAAGAACCATAGGCCAAAAGTCACCTGTCTTGAGGCAAAGATCTTCAGACTGATTTTCTTAAATGAACTTGTTATAAAGCATGTTGTACTCAGATAGAGAGGAGTACCCATATCATAAGTGTAATCAACTCAATTAATTTTCACCAAAAGAACATACCGATGTAACCAGCACCTGCATTAAGAAGCAGAACAGCGTAAGATACAAAGAAGGCCCTCCTGGTCCAACTTCCCAGTGGTAACTGTATCCTGACTTCATAGGTTAGTTCTGCCTGTAACTGAACTGTATATAAATGGAATCATGCAGTGTGTACCGAGTCTGGCCATTTAACTCAACATTGTAATTGTGAGATTCTTCTGTGCTGTTGCTTATAATGACAGTTTATCTATTTTGTCACTGTATTTAATCTATGGCTTCATTAGAAAGGTGATCTGGGTCAATTCTAGGAAATATTTACCATTTTCAAAGTAATCTTTTCTTGAGGCTAAATGTCAAAAGAAATAGCAGAAAGTTGGGAGGTACAAATGCGTTTTTCTTTGAGATTTGAGTGGTCATATTCCTATTTTATTGCTTTGGTGGGAGTTAGAGTAAACGTTGCACATGATTGCCTATGAATACTTAAAAGCATAAGAGAAAAACCAGTATTTCTAAAAGTCACCCTAACTTTTTGTGTATGACATACTGAAATCCCAACTATTTTTTTACACTTCTTAAATACATCCTGAAATTTGGTGGGATTGTTTCGGCAAGATACTAATTGATTTCTTTTTCTTTTTTCTACCTAAAATGTCTAAAGTGATTTTTGGCAAGGAAAAAAATAATGTATTGCTAGCATGGATATTTTCAAATATATGATCAGTCAGAAGAAGCAAGAATTCCATGCCTCTGGACCTGTGGTATATCTTCAGAGATGTCCCCATTTTTATCATTATTATTGAGATTGCCAAGGGACAATTTGCAAAAGCTACAGAATAAATATATTATTTTGAGAGTCTGCAACAAGGCACAACTCTAAATTTAGATTGCTTTCTTAGAGATTGCTTCAGAAAATTTTTATCATATCATCTAAAAGGAGATAACATGGTCAATGATTCATTGAAATGCATAATATCCTCGATTTCATTTCCATAAAGAAAAATGTGACCTCTGTTTTTAAAGGCAAATATAGATCAAGCCTTAAAAGTTAAAATTAATTCTATTTTTTACACTCTGCTTCATTAAGTAAGAAATGAAATATCAACTATCTTTTCTTCTGAATATAGGAGCTTTAGAAGCCAAGGAGAAAGCAACTCATAAATATTTTATCTTACATTTACCCCAAAAGATTTGAAAATAAGGGTCAGTTTGCCAGTGGGGTCAAGACTAGCTATGAGATTTCTGGATCTCAATTTCCTTATCTATAAAGTGAAAAGATTTGACTGTACAGTCTAAGTTTCTTTCCAGAACTAGCATGCTTTGATTCTGTTTCAGAAATAAATCAACTTGTGAGAGCCAGGAAGGAGGTCAGAGCAGAGGTCGGGCACTTGGGCTATTGCGGGCAGAGGAGGCCAAAGGCCCTGCCAGCCAGCAGCTGGTTAGTAATAAGTAGTTAGATCTCTGGGGATTTCAGGAAAGAATTCAGGATCTAGGAACAACAATAAATGTACAAAGATGAGCCTAATCCTAGGGACCTTTGAATTCCTGCTGAGTAATGGGGTACACAGGAGACAATAGCAACAAACAACTGTGTCTGGCCCAGTGGAGGCAGAGTTCAGGGGACAGGACGTGACTGGCCAGCCTATGCAGCTCCGCCACCCCCTCATGGAGGGACAACCTCCAGAATAGGATGTGCAGTTTGGATTTTTCTTTTTAAATAAAGTTAGAATAGTTTCAGATTTATAGGAAAATTGCCAAGATAGTAAAGAGATTTCCCATACACCCGAACCCAGTGTCCCCTATTATTAGCATCATACATTATTTGGATTATTTGTCACAACTAATGACCTGATATTGATACATTATTATTAACTAAAGTCTATGCTTTATTCAGATTTTCTTAGTTTTTAAAGAATGTCTTTTTTCTGCTCCAGGGTCCCACCCAGGACACCACATTCCATTAGTAATTATGTCTCCTTAGACTCCTTTAGGCTGTGACAGTTTTTCAGACTTGCCTTGTTTTCGATGACCTTGACAGTTTTGAGAAGTAGTGGTAGACTGTCAGTTGGAGTTTTTCTAATGATTTTCTAATGACTGGGTTGGGGTTATGGGTTTTGGGGAGGAAGACCTTGGAGAAAAAATGTTGCTCTCATCACACCCTATCAAAGATGCACACTATGAATGTGATTTATCACTGTTGTTAACCATGCTTTTCACCAAAGCAGTGTTTGTCAGACTTCTCTACTGCAAAACTGCAATATTCCTCCCTTTTCATAAGACCATCTTTAGAAGGAAGTAACTATGTGCAGCTCACAGTTAAGGCTGTCAGAGTGGGGATTATGCACCACCTCCTTGAAAGCAAACTATCTAGATATTATTTGGAATATTTCTACATGGAAGATTTATCTTTTATCTCCCATTTACTTATCCAATCATTTAATTCATATCATTATGATCTCATAGATATTTATTTTATTCTTTGAGTTATAATCTAATACTATTTTATTTTCCTGTTCAAATTATTTCAGTTTGACCCTGGCAGCACTTTCATTTGGCTCCTGCCTTTGGTATACCACCGTCATTGTGGGGTTGGTTCATTGGTTTGTTTGAGAACTTCTGAAATTTCTGGGATCTGAGATTTGGATTTTGAGGCTGGTTTCCCTAGGACAATTTGATCCTATGCCTAATGTTTTGCTCCTTAGTTCTTGCTCTCGTTAACTTTGAAATCATCCAGGCAATCTTTACACTTAGATAGTTTCATATTTCACATAGATATCAGAGAATAAAATATGAGGTTACTTTCTAATTGCCTTAGCCCCTGGGCTGTGTTCTCACTACCTATTATATGTTACTATGTTCTTAAATATGTATCTCTTTTCAGCTCTGGGAAAGGTTTTCTTTAATGTGTTCGATAAATATTATTTCTACATTTTCTTTGTTTTGTCTTTCTAGAACTTGTATTTGTAGAATAGCCTCCTCAATTGATCCTCTTGAATTTGAAATCTTTTATCTTGTTCATTTTCTTGTCTTTTTATTCTATAATTAAAGAGATTTTCTTACCCTTGTTTTTGCCCTTCTAATATTTTCCATCACTTAAGAACAGGGCCACAGTCTGAGAAATGTATCATTAGGCGATTTTGTCATTGTGAAAACATCACAGAGTATACACAGACCTGGATGGTGTAGCCTTGTACGCACCTAGGCTATATGGTATGGTCTATTGCTCCCAGGCTACAAATCTGTACAGCATGTTACTGGACTGAACACTGTAGGCAATTGGAACACAATGGTAAGTATTTGTGTATCTCAACATATCTAAACACAGAAAAGGTACAGTAAAAATACAATATAAAAGATAAAAATCGGTACACCTATATAGGACACTTACCATAAATGGAGCTTACAGGACTGGAAGTTGCTCTGGGTAAGTCAGTGAGTGAGTGGTGAGGGAATGTGAAGGCCTAAGACATTAGCTTATACTACCATTGACTTTGTAAACACTGGACACTCAGGCTACACTAAATTTATAAAAGAAATATTTTTCTTTCTTCAATAGAAAAATTAAACTTAGCTCATTATAACTTTCACTTTATAAACTTTTTAATTTTTTTAACATTTTGACTCTTGTGATGACACTTAGCTTAAAACACAAACACATTGTACAACTGTACAAAAATATTTTCTTTCTTTATATTCTTACTCTCTAAGCTTTTTCTATTTTTAACTTTTTGAACTCTGTTGTTAAAAACTAAGAGACAAACACACACATTAGCCTAGGCCTACGCAGGGTCAGGATCATCACCTCCACAGCTGGTCCCACTGGAAGGTCTTCAAGGGCAATAAGACGCATGGAGCTGTCATCTCCTGTGATGACAATGCCTTCTTCTGGAACACCTCCTGAAGGACCTGTCTGAGGCTGTTTTACGGTTAATATTTTTTATAAGTAGAAAGAATACACCCTAAAATAATGATAACAAAGTATAGTACAACACTTGACCTTAGCCAAAAGGCCAAGAGACAATGAAAGTATAGTATAATACCACAAAAATGATGTTATGATCTTCTCAGTGAATCATATCAAAAGGAGCTTGATCTGAGTTTGTCTAAAGTTAACTTTCATCCTTTGGGGAAGATGGCATTTACAAGATTTCTCTGCTGTAAAGTCATTATTGTTTCCTTTTGTAATTAATAAGTTCTTGAGGGGAGACATTTTGATAGAAACAGGATACTTACACAGTGTCAAACTTTCACTCACTGATATTGGCCCAAATCAACTGTTCCTATGATGGCTGCCCAATTTCCTGATTCTAATTAGGATTTCCCAATTCTATCATCCCTTCTATTTTTCCTTGGCTGGCCTTCTATAGTGAGGAGTCTTTCCTTTTTATTTATCTACTTTTTATATCATTAGGAATTGATGGACTCTCATTTTATTCAATGAATAATAACTTTTTCTATCATTATTTATTTTGGTGCTTAAATTGTCCAAGAATTGACCAGTGATGACATCTTTGTAAATTGGTTCCTGGGGCTTTGGCATATCCCCTCATTCTTTGCTCACTTTCTTACTTACTGGCACAGAAGGATGCCATTCTACGCATCTTGTATTTTACCGGCCACAACCCTAGAGTCAGCCTTTTCTCCAAAGAGGCCACTTCTCCAAGCCATTTCGGACCGCAAGGTCTAGGTGCTTATTGGTACTGAGGCATCCTCCTCCCAGGGCCCTTAGCAGGGAGAGCGAGGAAATGCATGAACTACATTTGTGTGTGTGGATGTGTCTGTGTATAATCATGAGCTTAGGCATTTACCTCAAATTCCACTCCATACCATGAGGTTCATTTTAACTTCCACCCTCTATATACTTGTAACTCAGATCTCCAACAAGATGAAACCTGAGGCCTATTATTCTCAATGTATTTATTTATTCAATCCTAAAATACCCAGAAGTTGTTTCAGAATCACCAATCCATATGACTGTAAAAAAACAAAGCAACTAGTTAAAATTCAATATGTATATACTATTTTTAGCTTTAATCTAAAGTATATAGTCAAAATACTATGTTCAAAAGTTATTTGGGCTGATTTTCTCTCCTCCTCTCTCTCTCTCTCCCTTTTCCTCTGTAATATTTTTAACACTTTTTTGAACCATTTTCTTATAAATTTTCTCATTTCTGTTTTCCATGTCACTTAATTTGCTATCTTTAATGTTTATTTGGTGACGATTTGTTGTTTCAATACATCTCTTCCCTGAGTTCTTGTATTTCTGCTTCCTTGTATACTTTTTTAATGGCATTTCTTTTAAATTAATGAAAATTTTATTTTTTATAATTTTGATCTCTCCCATAGCAATAATTTTCTGGTGAATACCCTTCTTCTTTGGGTGACCTTTGCTGCTCCTTTCTTCCCTTTCTTTGATAGATCTTTCTTATATGTTGTTTATAAAAGCTTCTAGTCCCTTTTCTAATACACCATTCATATGACTGGGCATTTTTGCTCAGCTATCTGCAGAAGATTTTTTGTGACGCCAGCATAAGTTTCCAGATTTGTTGGTTTCTGCAAAGCACACACTCTCTGCTCCTCAGCCTCCTCATGCAACTGCTTCCTGCAAAATTGCTGTTTCTGTGCATTTCTACATTTGGGCCACCTCCTTTGCTTTGCTTTACTGCATCACACCATTGCCATACCTTTTTTTCACAATTTTTCCCTCAGGGTGGGAGCCACACTATCTCAGACTTTACTTCTGTTAGCACTTTTGCAGAACCGTTGTCACTGAGTTCTGTTGTTGAGAGCTTTTGCAAACAGTTGTTACATCAAAAGATTTAGTTTTATCAAGATTATGTCTTCTTAAGCCCCTGACCTCTAAATTTTACAGCTACCTACTGCCAAAGACTAGTAGCTATTTTCCAAAGTAACTAACTGAAATACATTCAATGGATTCCTCAAAGGCAGTGCCAACAATGTTTACATGGATGTAAGTGTTCCAAATTTTCTTGGCCTGGTTACTCAGAGAGCAGAGCCTGAGGCATAAGCTTATGTGGTATCGCTCACGGATCAGGAGTGAAAGAAGAGAGAAGAAAGCAAGAAATGGGAAGAGGCAGTGCAGGAGTGCATTACTAGGCTGGCCACCACTTCACATCAAGCAGACCTGACTCTTCTTTTCCATTGTTGCCTTTTCAGAGGCCCTTTCTGTAGCCATCTTTTCTTACAGTTTGTTCTTAGAAGGAAAAGAAAAAACTTATCCACTAACTCCCATATCCCATTGATCAAAGGTTTGCTCCATAGGATGTTAATTTTCTTAAACTTCCGAGTTACATGTGCATGGGCTCTGCTATGGTTTGAACGTTTGTGTTCCCTCCAAAATGC
>CAUYSK010117032.1:0-13450 GCA_963575035.1 Avahi laniger
GGGTACAGATGTTTAGGTTACATATATTGTCCTTATGCCCCTCCCCCCCGAGTCAGAACTTTAAGCGTGTCCATCCCCCAGACAGTGTGCATTGCACTCATTATGTATGTATATACACATCCCCTCCTCCACCCTCCCATCTGCCCAACGCCTGATAAATGTTATCCCTATATGTGCACTTAGGCAAATACACACATGTTTTTCAAGACAGAACTAAGAAAGACTTTGTAATGAAAATTTTATTTGTGTAAACATCAGAATATAGGGATTTGGAATTGTGGGAAAAGATAGGAAGGGCATCACAGGCAAAATTGCCATATGTCCTGATGATACTAATTCAGGATCAGGTCTTTATAAAATGTGAGATGAGTAATCAGAATCAGGAGTAAAAGACTTCAAGTAATTAATATATGTGTGTTTTGGGGACAGTGGGGGGTTAACGCATGCCTGAACATGCACTTTTGGGTACATTAGTTCCTAGAGATGATTGTGGGTAAGCTGAAACAAAGACTGAAATCAACAAAATCAGATGTTACTGGTAAAATATCTCTCTGTTACAGAAGGGTCTAAAAATGTGCCTAAGATGAAGCAACACTTATTTAACAGAGGAGCAGGGGAAGATGTCCATTTGAAAATCATAAGCCCTAGCATTTATTAACTATCTAAAAGCATATTTTACACCAATGCTTGTTACATAAAAGTGGACGTGGTTAGGTAGGAAGTAACATAAGAAAAAAACTAGGTAAATACTGTGATACTGAGAGTGCAGTCCCTTCCTTGGGGGGAAAAAAAAAAAAACAAAAAAAAGCTTCACAGTAAAGCCAATAGAGGAAAGCAAAGAGTATTCAGATCGTTAACATGTAGACATTGAAGTGGTGGAAAATATATGTTTTTCCTGCATGAACCAAGATTTTTAGGTTCCCATAGCTATAGAAGACTCCAGGCCTGAAATAATCTAGAGATCACACATCTTAAATGTATTCAGAGGTAACAGAAGAAGCAGCAATAGGAAATATCTTTAACTGGAGAGAGCCACATCATGTACAGATACTCAAAATCAACTTTGGAAATTGAGCAATATAGATATGCCTCTTGAGTTCAGTCTTGAAGTGACTAGAGGTGACTCTTAATAGCCAGTTTTCTCAGATGAGGCAAAAGAAACTGCTTGCAGCCATACAATCAAGAAGAGGCATAGCACCACGTAAGTCTACTTGGTCTACTGCTTTATGATTAGCGCTCTTTGAATTATCATAGCATATTACCCCTTTTCCAGTATTATATTGTCAACTGACAGTGGTAGGAGGTTGGAGCAGATAAAGTGATTTCTATTGTTTATCCCTGCATGTGGTAGAATCTAGTCTTTCCATTTTAAAAGTACTATCAATTTATTTTAAAAGCACACAAACCTAAATTAACATACAGGTGTGGATTTTTAAATCTCATGAAATAAATGAAGTCATTGTGCTCGACACATTCTTGACGTTTTAATGAAGCATATTAACAAAAATTATGTTGCAAAGTCATTACACTGAGCTATTATTCTTTGTTACACTAGAACATCACTGGATCTGAAGGGAAAATTCCTAATAAAATTATGTTATGGTAGTATTATCAATAATGACATAATTATAGTGACATTAATAACAATATGAGGAACTTCATTCTAAAATATCACTAGTCGAACAGGTTGAGTGTAAATAAGAAGCAATCATTTGTAGCTCATGGGCAATTCTCTGGTTAAATTTTCATACTGTAATTTGTAGTAAAAATGATAATATTGAGAACCATACTTTACTTGACAAGAGCCAACCTTCACTTTCCATATTTTTCTTCAGTGAAAATATCCATTCCAGGTTATTCAAACATCCCACTCTTCCAACACTCTGATAATACAGTGAAAATATTAACATACTCTAAACTTGGACCCACATTAAATAAATCAACTCTATCTTTCAATATCACTGCCCCAACCGTTCCACTATTGTTATTATTATTAAATAGATCACTTGAAATTGTACTGACTCCAAGATTGAAAAGACTTTAAAACCTGTTTTGTTAGTCCCAATATTTAGTGACTCCAAGATTGAAAAGAGTCTAAACTGAGAAGCACCTGATCTTCTGCTACTACTCTTAGTCAATCAGGTCAAACAACTGTTTTTATTCCTAACGATATTCTCCAATAACATATAAGACAGAAGAAGCATTTTCAGCTTCTCCACTTACCAGCTCCACTTAGTTTTAAAGTGGCACTTAAATTCTCTGATGCTTACTTTCATGTTCTATAAAATGGAAAGTTCCAAATGGATGAAGAATAGCATAGTGAAAAACCAAAGAGAATTACATGGGAGAGATTGGCTGGCCACACGGACAAATGAATTCACCTTTTCTTAAGATCATGGCCTCAGTTGCTCAGACTTAGACCCAATCTTTTCAAATTTCTGGAATTGATTAAAGATGATAATTTACACTAGCAAAACTTATAAGACCTAGGCTATTGAAGATAGTTCATGCTAATTCTATATTATGGAAGAAAAATATTTACCTAAGTACAGTGTAATGTACACAGAGTCACCATCAACAGTGTGAACAGCATCATTTGTGCTATTTAAATAGAGAGTTGCACTGTATGCTGAGAAAAACTTGCCATGGGTTTGTTCATTTTATTGCTGCCAAATATTATCCAGAAGCTTGGAATGATGTTATGCTCTCTAATATGGATGTTCAAACCATCTGTCTTTTCACGGCCATCTTCTAACTAGACAAAGACTGCACCAAAGCTTTTTAACAACTACTTTTCTGCACTTTGTCAATCTGAGCTTTGACGTGTCCCCAATAGTACTCTTTCAAAGGATATATTGCTTTTTTGTAAATATATGAATAATTTTTAAAATGTACAAAAAATAAAAAGAATAGTAATAATAAATCCTTATGTACCTATCACTCAGCATAAACGATTACCAGCATATAGCTGATCTTACTCATCTTTATTCTCCTCCACCTGTTTTGTCTTTTAATATCCACAACAACTCTGTGAGTTAGAGTACACTAACTCACTTTTACAAAGTTACTGATGCTTTGAACTAAATAATTCTGCAGAGGTCACATGAGTGAATGCCAGATGCAGGAATCAAAGATAGCTCTGTCTATTCCAGAGCCTTTTCTCTGGTCTGCTTTTGTGTGGTCCATGAAAGTTAGCAGAGTCTAGATTCATATTAATTGCTGTATCAGAGCACTGCCGTAAAATAGATGGCACACTTAAGCTGGGTAATTTGAGGAGAGGTTAATAAAGTGATAATTTACAAAGGAGTAATGAAGTTCCAGGAACTAATAATATCAGGAGGGAGTGTTATTAATGCTAGGCCCAAATGGACAGAGAGAATGAGTGGTTACTATAATAGAACCCAGATTCAGAGATAGCTATGTGCAGAGGGTCACTTGATAGGAGCCATTACATTCAGTTAAGAGACAGAGCAAGCCTGAGTGAGTCCATATAGGGTGGCCAGGGGATATCTCACTCTTTCTTCCTCAATTTTCTTTCTTCTCAATTGGCCAAATCCAATCAAATGCCAGAGGTCAGGGTAGCCTACTGACATAGTCCACAGAGGTCAGCCTCCCGGGGAACAGAGAAGGGTGAAAACAGCAGATTAGAAGGGATAAATGATGATACCAAAAAAATTGTCTACCAAATGCAGAACATACATGGTATGTTATTTTGAGATAGTGGTCCTATTTTTATCAGAAATTAGAAACTTCAGTGGAGAATAAAAAACGATGCTTATCTTTTATTAGAAAATCCTGCATCACTTATCACATTGACAAAAATGATAGAATTTTCCAAGAATTTCTTATAATCATTAAGTTCAAATCTGAGATAGCTTTAAAAATGAGTTTGTGCACAATAGTTAAAGTAGCATGTAACCTATAGAGTGTATTACACATTATATGTACTTAATTAATGTCTGTTGAATACATGTTGGTATAGAGTAGTGCAGTTGGATTTTAAAGCCCATGCCCAAAATATTAAGGAAGAATACAAGCAGAAGATAACAGCCTTATTTTTTTTCTGATTTCACTGGTGAGCCAGTGGTAGATATTTATTATGGTGATCTCATTCCTGGCTGCAATTCAGAATTCCTGAGGTTTGAAAACATGCAGATGTTTAAATCCATCCCAGCCACACCTACTCAATCAACATCACCAGAGGAATGGCCTGACATATACACTTATTAAAGCCTCAGAGATGTTAATCAAGCATAATCATAGTGAAGACATCTCCATTTTTCTTGAAGCTGTTGGTAACAGATACATGATGTATCCAAAAGTTTGAAATGTGGAATGAGAAAGAGAAAATCTAAGATGACTTTGCTGGAATGTAATCTCCATAAAGGTAGAAATTTGCGTCTCTTTTGTTCACTGATAAATTCTGAATATCTGTAACAGTGCTTGCCACTGAGTAGTAATTATTTAATGATAATGTTTTAAATAAATGAATAATTTAATTTCAAATGGGATAAGGCACACAAAGAATTTAGCGCAGTGGCCACTAAATTGTGGCATATTAACATTTTAATCTCTTTTATTCTTCTATTAATTGATTATACACATATCATTTTTATTAGCAAATTGTCCAGGCTCTCTCTCTTGGCATTTCTCAATCTAGTACTACATCCAAACCTAGGCAGGCACAGGGAAATAAAGAGTCATGTAAATTGCCATTGGTTCTCATAGTTGTACTGTCATTTGGGAAGACAACACTGCAAAGCCAATGGAATGAATATTGCTTGTCCATTGTTGAGTGCCATTTCTGTCTTGATCCTTTCAGGCTGCTAAGACAAAAATACTGGGTAACTTATAAACAACAGAAACTTATTTCTTACAGTTCTAAAGGCTGGGAAGTCCAGGATCAAGACATCAGCAGATTTGGTAGTCTTATGAGGATTTACTCCTCATGGATGATGCCTTCTGGCTTCATCTTCACATGGTCAAAGGGATTAACAAGCTCCCTCAGGCCTCTCTTACTAGGGCACTAATTCCACCCTCATGGTCTAATCAGCCCCCTAAAAGCCCCACCTCTAAATAGTATCACATTGGGGATTGGGTTTCAACATATGAATTTGGCGGGGGCGGGGGGCACAAACATTCAGACCATAATACTGAGTAATGTACTTGCTAGTCCAAATTTGTGCACTACCCATGAAGGTTTCTCTTGTCTGTTTGGCATATTGCAGATTCTTATGCCTGTTGAAGCATAAAATATGCCAGGATGGCCAGGTCATAAGGTGTGTCAATGCTTCACTTGAAAGAGCCCTTCCTCATTAAAATTGAAGGTCCTTATGACAGACTCCTAAGGCACCAGTCCAGATGCCCCTTTCTCATCTTCTTGTCAGATACCCAGTAAGTTCTTAACAAGGTTAGTTTACCATCCTTCTTTCCTCCCTTCTCTCCCTACCTACAAAGAGACTTTTTCCTTTTTACAGAGACAAAAATAATTTGGAATTTTCATTCCCTATCAATTTGAGTCTTTAGCACATACTGAAAAGTAATATTTATTGAATGTTAATGACACATCAATCATTGGCTATCCCAAGGTAGTATTTATGAAAACATATTCTGCCACTGACTCTATTGATAGGCTTCAACGTGTGCTCAGTGATCAAAGGATTCTGGTCCACAAATTGTATAATTCTATTCATATGAGATGCCAAGAACAAACAAATTTATAGAGACAGAGAGTAGATTAGTGGTTACCAGGAGCTGGGGGGAGATGGGGGCGTGGGTGGAAGTGATAGCTAAGAGGAGCTTTTCTGGATATTATCTGTGTTCCAATATTGATTGTGGTAAGGCTGCATATTTATGAATACACTAAAAGTAGTAAAGTTAAATGGGTGAACCTTATGATGTATAAATTATATCTCAATAAAGTTATTTTAAAAAGAAAAAGGGAAGACAAAAGAATCCCTTGATAAACAAATTGGAAGCACTCATTACTAAAGCACATTTGCATGATAAAAGTTCTGAAAAATCTTGCAGTGAAATATACACAGTTAAAGTATAGTTAAACTTATTTGCACATGGATAAACTTATTTGTTTGTTTTACCTCAGTATATCCACTAAGATCCCTAACAGTTTTCCTCTAATATTTTCCTAAACACAAGTGAGAGAAGTACACATATTTATCAAGAATTTTTTTAATCTTCACAACAGTTCTTCATGAAAGTAGTTATTCCTGTTTTATCAAATGAAATAACTAAAACTCAAAGATGTTAATAAATCTGTTCAAGATATAGCAGACATAATAAGAGATGATGATAAATTGTGAATTTAAGTCCCTCCCATATCCATGTAATAGAATGCAAGTAGACATTAAAAACATGATGCAATCTATATTTATTGATGTGAAGAGAGAACTACAGTAAATCTGGAGAACAGAGCAGGCAAATATGTTGCTTATGTAACATGTATTTTGGGAAAAGGATATATTCACATGTGTAAATGATTGTGTGTATGCATGTATTTTTAAAAATACACACTGTAAAGTAGGTAGTATTATAGATTGATTAAAATGTGTTTTTAGTTTATAAATATATTCTAATTTTAAAAAAAGATATATGCATTAGTTGTAAATAAAAAATAAGAACAAATAATTCTCTCCTATCTCCCACCCTTTTTTACTCTTTCTTATGAGGACAAAAAGTATCTTGAAACATGTTTCATGTCATAGAGAAGTAGCTAGGAATCCCAAATGTCCTTTTTTAGGAATTTTGAATTTTAAACCAAATTTCTCAAATTTACTCTGATTTTGATATTTTTGTTTTTTAACTTTAAAATTCTGCTTCTACATTCACAGATAAAATATCTAGAAGAGTTACTTTCTTTTTGTAACTGCTAAGTTGCTTCAACATAAAAAGCACAAAGAAAATTACAGTCAAAAAGGCCATGAGAAATAAATAAGTCAAAGCCTCTTTATTTTAGAGATGAGGGAAACAAAAGTACAGAAAGGTTAAGTAATTTGTCTAAGCTCACACATTTTGTTAGGCAGAGTGAGGGTTAACCTCTACCTCTCTCAACTTCCAGCCCAGTCGTCCTGCTAAATTACATTATGTCCCCAAGAAAACTAGATTTGCTGCATAGTACCCACACTAATTAAAAACATACAAACTTCCTCTTTGCATGGACAAAACCTATCAGATGGTACCCAGAAGGTATCTCAAGACCAAAGTTTTCAGAGCTACAAAAACAAATGCTTTTAGTTGTCCCTCTAGCCCAATAAACAACAGAATAAATGTTTTCAACATTGGCTCTGTGCAGAACATGTGATGCTAGTGTAGTGTCATATTGTGCCAGCCAAGGAGAGATTGCTAAATCCCCTTTCCAATCCTGGCCACTGGTTGATATGCTTTGAACTGGGTTGCATTAAACTCCCTGCTGTAAGTTGCTGTCCTCATAGAATTTTCCTCCATGTAGTTCTACAATTGTTTTTTCTTTTTTTTCTTCCTTAGAGGAAGGCAGGGGCTCAGGAAAGTTGAAGTGGTATGATGCCTAGACATTAAGGGATTTTACTTTTCACACTGTATTTGTCAGGATTCAATTAAAGAAGCAGATAGGTAGTGAGATGATTTGAGGTAGAAAGAGAATAAGTCCAGTCAATAAACAAGTATTCTCCCTCCTCTGCAAGAATTGGGTGGTCATACCAGCATCCTTTCCCACTCCCTCTCCCACCATCCACTGGGGAAACAGAAAAATCTATCTCATGTGGACACTCCTCTCACCCCACTCATGTTGAATGTGAGCACACATTCTGGTGTGTAAGTGTTCTTTAGGCCTATACCTCCCCCCATTTTAGACAAAAAAATGATTTAATTGCCTATTCCAAATCTCTACAAGATATTGTTACGGATAACTCGGCAATTATCCTTGAAGCTGTATCAGAAGATTGAGAACAAATGGTTTGAGGAGAAGGAATGGGTTTATTACTTTGCCAGCAAAGGAGGAAAATGGTATGGGCTGTGATATCAAAATCCAAATTCCTGTCCATAAGCAGAAATACAGAGCTTTTAAAAGGAGGGCCCTCAGTTCTAGGCTATTGTTAATGATCCCATCTCTGCCAAAGATGAAGGTTGTGACCTCCGCCCACTTGGGAGGCCAGCACAGGGCCTGGGATGGAGCCACAGTTCAGCTGAGCTATCTCCTGTAACACAAAGGACAGAAAACATTCTCCTGCCTCTCCTGACCACCTGTGGGAGGGGCGGATGCAGGCCTCCTTGCCTAAAAGAGTATGGGAAGTTTTAAAGAGACAGAAAACATCTTTGCTGTTTTGGTTGGTTTTTTTTCTAGTCCCCCTTCCCTCTGTTACGATATTACTCTGAGGAGGATATCTCCCTGCCCACTGTTGGATATTACAGGCTGTAAAGTGTATTCTCTGGTCTCAAGCAATGTTGGTTGGCTGTCCAAACTGAACAGTGTCTTCTGTTTCAGTTTTTTAATAGTACTGTGAGCATTTGTACCTGTCACCAAGTAAACCAAGCCAAGTGCAAAGTCAGTGTCTATTCCCATCACGATCCGTGTGTAGCTTCCTGGGGCTATAGATATAAATCTGATTTGCCAACTATAGTCAAGGCTTTCCCCTTAGGGAATCTGCCTCATAGCCACTTGTAGCCTCTACTTCTTGCTAGAAGACAGAAGGTTTTCATTGACATTTTGTGCCTCAGGGAGTGCAAAAGGACTGTGTCTAGACTCAGTGAATTCCTGCATTGCTGCAGTCCCCCTATGTTCATTCATTTCATGGACTCAGGTGGCCACCTTAAGGGAACACACCAAAGATCCATTTGATGGTTCCAATTCCCTTCCAAGTCTGGAAGGGGATTCCTCTGATGGACATAGACATGTCTAACTTTAATGTGTCCCTCAAATTTCCATATGACTGTGCACCATACATGTGCCCCTTTAATAGGCCAAATTTCCATTTTCCTACTGCTTGACCATATGGCCAGGACATTGCTCATCACTCATGAGTTGGCACAAACTGGAAAATAGGGGCTTTTACCATTTTTTCCATCAGTGCTAAGAATAGAGCATGCAATTCATCCCACCAACCTGATTATTTTTCACCTTCTTCAATCAGTTGCAGCCTTCCAAACAGGAAGTTTGGAAGCAGTTCTAAGGTCCATTCATCTTAGAACTGCTTTCCACAAACCAAACAACTCTTTGTTGGTCAATTGAGAGCTATTTATAGGGCACCATCCAAGTGACAATAGAATTCAGCAGCTCCTCATAATTTCAGAGTCAGTCCTGTGGAAAAGAGGTGCCCTGCACATGAGTATCTCTTCTTTGTATTCACCAGGTAGAATGATCCTGTATAAATCATTTCTGTTTTATTATGGAACTCTTCTGCTGCCATTTCCATCAGAATGTTTCTTTGATATCACCCAAGACATCAGAGGTATTTCATTTTTTAAGATTATTGTATGTCCTTTAGTCATTGAGGTGGTATTTTGGGTTTCTGTGGAGGCTTTTTATGTAGCCATTGTTGATTAAATCATTGGCCATTGGTGACTGACTCAACCATCAGCCCCTCTCCTCTTCCTGGAGGCTGGGGTATGGGGCTGAAAGTTCCAACCTCTCTAATCATACAGTTGTTTCTCTTAGCAACCAACCCCCATCCTGAGGCTACCCAGAAGCCCACAGTCACCAGTCATTTCATTAGCATACAAGAAGACACTTATTACTTCTGAGATTTCCAGGGTTTTAGGAGCTTTGTGCCAGGAAATGGGACAGAGACCAAATCTGTGTTTCTTATTATGTCACAAATAGGTAGATAGGCCGGTAGATAGATGGATGGATAGATAGACAGACAAATAGATGGATTTTTTTTTTTTAAAGCCCCATCTCTGGGAACTGATCTGACATCCAAAATTAAGTATCACAGTTATTACAAAATGATCTGATGCTTTCAACTATATTATGATCTTCTCTTACTAGACAAAAAATCACACAGTGACTTCAGACAAGGTCACTGTTCAGCACAAAATACCAAACATTCCCATCTTGCTTTAAATGAGAGACTGCTGCTCTTTACCAATTATAGCTTTTTTCTTGTTTTCATATGCCTTCCCTATACATAAGATTTATTAAAATATCCAATTGTAGAATTGTCTCTGCTTTCTGATAACACTAAATCTGGAGCAAACTACTATTTCCTTAGAACCTCCCCAAAGTTATTCAATGAAAGCTCAAATTCTATAACAGATATTTTTTAATACTCTAAAATACCCAACATTTCCCCATGGTTTACATTCCCCTTTGCTGCAATGAAGATAAACCCAACTTGTTCAATTTCAGGTATATATGTGTATGCACATACACATACACCTGATATACCTGAAATTTATCTCATATATTATGCATGTATCTATATAAATGAAATATGCATATATTCTTATATACATACATACATATATACATATATATTGATGGGGTTCAGAAAAAGTATCCCAAAATGAAGACCTCAGAAGCAAAAGTTCTTACCTGACTTTCTCTGGTCCTCCTGCATCTCAGTCCCATTCTTCCCTGAGGCTAGCCATAGAAACTAGAATCCCTCTTCTGCAAGGTGACTCACAGAAATCAGAACCCCTTTTTCCCAAAGCCATCCATACAACCTAAAATTATTCTACGTAAAAACTGACTATAAAGTAATTATCTGATCTGTATTGTATGACTGTAGGCCTAAAACCCCCATTACAGACAGGGTTCTGTCCCACACCCAGAAGAAGGAAGGCATGATGAGAGAGGCCAAGAAGAATCTAAACAGATAGGCCTTGCAGGGTTTCCCCACTCAGTCCGTTAGCATTAGATCATACTCTTTTTGTCCAACCATATTTCTACACAGTTGTCCATACTTTGTTGAATGTAAGCATGAAAACTGACAATTTCCTCTGTATCTTTGGGTCTTCATTCTGAAGGCTCTTATATATATACATTAAGTTAAATAAATTTGTATATCTTTTCTCCTATTAATCTGCCTCATGTCAAGGATTTTTCAGGGAACCCTAGGGGGCAAGGGCCTTGCTCCCTACAATATACATAGACACATTATATAAATATATATGCATATATACATATACACATATATATGGATTTATTTTTATTATAGGGATTTGACCTTACACAATCGAATTTTGAAAGCTGGTTAAACAGTCTCTATAATGCTGTTATCTGCTAATCTGATGCAGGATCTTAAAGTGCATTGGGCAGGAAGTTAGAAAAGAAAGATTAATATAAAGTGGATGAGAGCAAGAATAAGCTGTATCATTGTAGACAGCAATATGGCCTCATATTTAGATAAATATAGTACAGATAGTTATATATAAAAATTTTTATGAATATGTCTATGTACACTGGTTGTTAGTATACACACAAATATCTTCTGGCCCAAACAGCTGAGAGGGCCAAGAAGCAAAAACACCCCAGGAGAAATGAGCATCACTGATGTCAGGATCTTGGTTTCTATTAATAGTACCACTTTCAAATGAAAGAAAACAGAAATACTGGGAGAAATGGCTGATTCTAGAAGTGAGGCAAGAAACATATAAGGTGACGTTTTAATAAGAGCCATTCTGACAAGAGTAAGGTGGTATCTCACTGTGGTTTTAATTTGCATTTCCCTGATGATTAGTGATGTTGAGCATTTTTTCATATGTTTATTGGGCATTTGTGTATCTTCTTTTGAAAAAAATCTATTCATGTCTTTTGCACACTTTTTGATAGGATTATTTGTTTTGTTCTTGATGATTTGTTTCAGTTCTTTGTAGATTCTGGATAGTACTCCTTTGTTGGATGTGTAGTTAGGCAAATATTTTCTCCCATTCTGTAGGTTGCCTATGTATTCTGTTGATTATTTTCTTTTTAGTATAGTAACTTTTTAGTTTAATTAAGTCCTATTTATGTATTTTTGTTTTTGCTTTATTTGTTTTTGGGGTCTTTGCCAGAAATTCTTTGCCTAGGCCAATGTCCACAGAATTTTTCTCAGATTTTGTTGTAGAATTTTTATGCTTTGGGGTTTTACATTTAAGTCTTTAATCCATCTTAAGTTAATTTTTATGTATGATGAGAGATAGGGATCCAGTTTCATTCTTCTGCTTATGACAATCCAATTTTCCAGCACCACATATTGAATAAGGCATCATTTCTCCAGTGCATGGTTTTGTCTACTTTGTTTAGATCAGTTGGTTGTAGGTAGATGATTTTATTTCTGGGTTCTCTATTGCGTTCCAATGATCTATGTATCTACTTTTATACCAGTGCCATGCTGCTTTGATTGCTATACGCTTGTAGTATAATTTGAAGTCTTGTGGAATCAACTTAAGTGCTCATCAACTGAGGAGTGAATAAAGAAAACATGGTATATATGTACCATGGAGTACTACTCAGCCATTAAAAGGAATGAAATAATGTCTTTTGTAGCAACTTGGATACAACTGGAGACCATTATCCTAAGTGAAATATCTCAAGAATGGAAAAGCAAATACCATATGTTTTCACTTCTAAGAGGGAGCTAAACAGTGGGTATATATGGTGACACTAGTGGAATAACAGACATCAGAAACTAAGAAGGCGGTAGGGTGAGAGAAAGGTGAGGGATCAAAAACCACCTATTGGGTACAATGTACACTATTCAAACAATGAGTACACTAAAATCCCTGATTTCATCCATATAACAAAAACACTTGTACCACTAAATTTTTTTAAATAATATAAACAAATAAATAAATGAATTTTTTTTGGAAAAAGAAATATATTAGATGAGCCTGAAGCATCTTGTACAGCCAAAAAGTAAGAGAGTACTAAAGAACAAAACACTATAAGAGGGATATGTCAGAGAGATACAGAAGCCAACTCAAAGAGCTCTTAATGGCCAATATTAGAACAATTTAAGCAACAAAATAAAGTAATATTAGATTATAAAGCAAATAATAAAATAAATATTCATGAGTTCATATTGACAAAAGTAAAGATTGAGCAAAAGAACTAAATAAATGATACAGAATAAATAAATCTCCTATGCAGAAGAATTCCAAATAATAGTACAGATATTCTGTCCCCAAAGAGTTAGAGCATAACTCCTCACTCTTAAGTGTGAGTGAGCATAATAGCTTTCTGCCAAAGAGTACAGCATAGAAAGAGAGAAGTAAAAAAGGCAACTTTACATTGGAAAAACCTGACAAACACTACCTCACGCCAGGTGATTAAAGTTAATATCAACAGCGATAAGTCTTGATTGACATGATAAAAATGGCACTTTCCCTCTGTGTTCTGCCGCGGTCCAGCCGCAGCAGGTCCAGGGGTCCCTGAAGGTGGGTCTTGGCGTCGGCGATGGGACACAGTAAAACACACAACTCAGAGGTTGAATGTAACTGCTCCGTTTATTGCTTGTAACTTACAGTTATTTATAGT